>JAJIBD010011615.1:12500-46054 GCA_021461705.1 Cryptotis parvus | reverse complement strand
AAGAAAACTGCCTATCATAGAGGTAGTCTGGATGCCTGAAGGATACTGAGGACATTGGTGGTGGGAAATGTATACTGGTGGAGGAATTGGTGATGGAATTGTATACATGAAACCTGATCATGAACAGCTTTGTTATTGTGTATCTCCCATGATTCAATAAAAAAATATAGGAGAAGATGAAGAAAAGAAAATGTCGCTGCCTAGGACCAGAGAGATTATAAAGTGGGTGAACTTCTTGCTTTGCACATGGCTGATCCAGGTTTGATCCTCATATGTGCACCTGAGTGTTGCCAGGATGGCACACCAGGAGTAAGCCCTGAGCACAATGGAGGGAAAGAAGGAGGAAGGAAGGAAGAAGGGAGGGAGGGAAAAAAAGGAAGGAAAAGAAGGAAGGAAAGAAGGAAGGAAATAAAATATCTCTGCTGTCCATGGATCTGAAGCAAATTTTTTTCCTCAGGCCACACATGTACAGTACTCAGGGACTACTTCCAGTGCATTGCTCTGGAGACAATATCTGTATTGCTCAAGGAACTATGCAATAAGAAGTACTGAACTCAGGCTGGAGTTTAGGGGGTCACTCCTAGAAGTGCTCTGGGGAACATGCAGTGCTAGGAATTGAAGCCAGGGTCTCACACTGGATTCAAGGTAACTGCTCTACTGAGCCACATTCCTGACCTGTGGATTCTTTTCTTTTTTTGTTTTCTTTTTTCTTATTTTTATGTTGGGTCAAACCTGGCGGTGCTTAGGGATTACTCCTGGCTCTGTGCTCAGGAATTGTTCCTGGCAGTGCTCAGGAGATCATATGGGATGCCCATATCGACCCAGGTTGGCACGTGCAAGGCAAACACTCTACCCACTAATCTATGGCTCCAGCCCCCAACCAGCATGTTAAATAACTTTTTGGAGGGCTTTTTGGGTCACACCCGGCGACACTCAGGGGTTACTCCTGGCCCTGCACTCAGCACTCCTGGCGGTGCTCAGGGGACCATATGGGATGCGCGGGATCGAGCCCATGTCAGCCATGTGCAAGGCAAACACCCTACCCGCTGTGCTATCGCTCCGGCCCAGCATGTTAAATAACTTTTACACAACTGCTTTTATAGATTTTTTTTTGTTTTGGGGGCACACTCTATGCATACAACTTGTTCCTGGCTGTGTGCTCAGCGAACACTCTTGGTTGGGTCTCTGGGGACCACATGTGGTGCCAGGACTAAACTCACGCTGTCCACTTGCAAAGCAATTGCCTTACCCACTGCACTACTTCTCTGGTCCAGAGAATCACATTTCTACTTACAAGGAACCTAGAGACTTTCAAATTCTTTCTGTTATATGAACTCAGTAGTAGTCTAAGAATGGACATTCTTAGATAGTACTGATTTTAGGATCAGGTTCTTCCCAGGATCTTTCACATTTATACACTGTATACAGTTCTAGGCAGGTTCTAACTGATACCTGTCATCCCAGTAAGCCTAGCAAGAAGCCAGAGCAACCCACACATCATGCGGTCAGTCATTCTCAACATCCAGACTCCATAGTTCCTCAGAGCTCCACCCAAGAGAAAACCTGATCTTTCTCTTTTAAGTATCATCAGTAAATGCTCAAGATAAGATCCTTCTACTGAGAGTATACCACCTACAGAGCAGAGCCTGGCAAGCTACCCGTGTTTTATTTGTTATGACAAAAACTAGTAACAATTATGGACCTCAATTCCAAGACCTGAAGAGATGGTTTGAGGCTCTTCCTGTCCCTGGAGCAAGCAGATGCCCTTAGGCTGCACTTGCTTGTGACAGGATGTATGGAGATGTTACTGGTGCCCTCTTGAGCAAATCAATGAACAATGGGAAGACAGTGATATAGTGATATAGTGATATGGACTCAATCAGGGCTGCTCAGACACTGCTTTGAAACCCTTTCTCCCCACTTGCTTACACCAAGAGCTTCCATTCTGGCACTGGAGAGCTCTTTTATGTTTTCCTCCTGAAATCCAGAACACTCTGCCCACTTTGAACCTGACTTCTCAAACTCACTGTCCTGCTTTCTGGGATTATTCCTGGTTCCAATTTTCTCCTTCCTTCCTTCCTTCCTTCTTTCTTTCCTTCCTTCTTTCTTTCCTTCCTTCTTTCTTTCTTTCTTTCTTTCTTTCTTTCTTTCCTTCTTTCTTTCCTTCTCTTCCCTTCTTTCTTTCTTTCTTTCTTTCTTTCTTTCTTTCTTTCCTTCCTTCCTTCCTTCTTCTTTCTTCTCTTTCTTCTTCTTTTCTTTCTTTCTTTCTCTCTCTCTCTTTCTTTCTTTCTCTTTCTTTTTCTTCTTCTCTTCCTTCTTTCTTTCTTTCTTCCTTCCTTCCTTCTTTTCTCTCTCTTCCTTCCTTCCTTCCTTCCTTCCTTCCTTCCTTCCTTCCTTCCCTTCCTTCCTTCCTTCCTTCCTTCCTTCCTTCCTTCCTTCCTTCCTTCTTCTCCTTCCTTCCTTCCTTCCTTCCTTCCTTCCTTCCTTCCTTCCTTCCTTCCTTCCTTCCTTCCTTCCTTCTCTTCCTTCCTTCCTATTTTTAATTCCAAACATGTGTTATTTCGTGAGTGATTCTGTGGCAGGCAGGTGAGCAGGCAGGCCCAGGACCAGGTGCCTCAGCTGCTGCCTGAAGGAGCATCTCCTCCAGTTGTTTCCAAAGCCCTGCCTTAAATTCTTCCACCTCTCAGCACTGCTCTTCTGTCTCTGGAGGCTACAGCTCTCTTTTGCACTGCACAACGTTGTGCTCAAACCATTCAGACTGACTGGCTACCCAGAACATGGCCACGGAAAGATGAGGTAGAGAGCCATCGAAAACTCTAGCTTCACCCCCCCATCTTGCTGCTTCCCAGCCTGCCAAGTTGCTTTCAGACAACCAGCCCAACACTCTGGTTCGAATTTTTTTTTAATTTTAAAAATTATGAGTCTTAAAAAAATTTATTATACCACCATGAGATATATAGTTACAAAAAGTGTTCATATTTGGGTTTCAGTCATACAGTGTTCCAGCACCCATCCCTCCACCAGTGCCCATTTCCCTCCACCAATGTCCCCTCCCCCAGCCTGCATCTTTGGCAGACATTTTTACTCCTCTTTCTCTCATTCTTTCTTTTTTTTTTCTATACGTCGAGCAAATCGACCAATAACAGGATGTCAGGGGGATCAAGTGATGTGGGGTTTGAGAGAAGAGAGCAAACGACAGTGCAAAACTACGGATTTTATTCTGAGGAATTGGATTAAGAAAAGGGAGGCTGGGACAGGAAGGGATTTAGGCATTTTGCTTTATTTTTAATTTTTTTTTCTTTTTTTGAATCACACCCGGCGATGCTCAGGGATTACTCCTGGCTCTACACTCAGGAGTTACTCCTGGCAGTGCTCGGGGATCCATATGGGATGCTGGGGATCGAACCCAGGTTGGTAAGTACAAGACAAACGGCCTACCCACTGGACTATCACTATGGCCCCAGGCATTTTGCTCTAAACAGAACAATCGATGTAACAGATCTTCAAGTGGACATGCCAAGTGGCCATCAGCTGTCTGAGTTTGGGGATCAGAGAGCAGCCTGAGCAAGATACATAAAACTGAGAATTGTCGTGTAATATTTAAAGCCACAACTGAATGAGCTCGCCAAGACAGTATCACTATCACTATCACTATCCTCCCGTTAATCATCTATTTGCTAGAGTGGGCACCAGTAATATCTCCATATGTCCTGTCTCATGCTAGTAGAACCCAAAGGCATCCGCCCGCTCCAGGAACATAAAGAGCCTCAAACAATTATATTAGGTCACGGGAATGACCTAATATAAATGTTACTGGTATTTGGCACATCAAATACTACACGAGTAGCTTGCCAGGCTTGCCGTGCGGGTGGCATACTGTTGTAGTCACCTCTAAATAAAGCATTTATTGATAAAGCCGCCGGGCCGCCAGCAGCCAGCGAGCCGGGCTGTGATAGTCTGGTCTGCTGGGTGGAGTTGTGACGAGAGAGAAGTCAGGATGTGGAAAATGGCTGGCCCCATGAGTAGGGGAGGGTGGTCTGGCTGCTTGTGAGGGCTCAGCTGGGGTGGCAGGCCAGGGCTAGAACCCGCCATGCTTCCCGGGCGCCTCACCAGCAGCTGGGCACTGGGCACAAGTAGCAGCTATGCCCCATGTCTGAGAGTCTCTGGTTCAGCATACCTGGGCCGGATTGAAAAACTGCTGCAGGGTGGCTGTTGATGATCCGGGCTGTCGCCAAGACAGTAATGTTCCAGTTATCTTCTCTAGATCTGTGAGGGCACTTTGGGTTTCCTTGTCTTTTTTTTTTTGGGGGGTCACACCTGGCAATGCTCAGGGGGTTACTCCTGGCTCTTCGCTCAGGAATTACTCCTGGCGGTGCTCGGGACCATATGGGATGCCGGGGATCAAACCTGGGCCGGCTGTGCACAAGGCAAACGTCCTACCCGGCTGGACTATGGGTCCGGCCCCTGGGTTTCCTTTGTCTTGACTGCCTTGTCTCTCCTGCACACTTTCAATTTCCTCTCACTCTCCGTTTATGTTACACTCCAGGCTATTTCTTCAGATCCAGATGAACTTTCCCTTGTGCTACTTTGCCATTTTCATTGTTTTCATGAACTAGTTCCAGAGGCCCCATTCACTCTCAATGGAACAAACATCTCTGAATGCAGCAGCAGTTCTGTGTACCTAGGTCGAGAAGTCAACATGATGAACGACCTAAAACCTGAGCTGCGCAGGAAGAAGAGAGCGGCATGGAATGCCTTCAAAAGCATCGAATAAATAGCTAAAAGGACAAAGAACCGGGCACATCTCTTCAACTCCACCGGTCTCCCTACATTAACATATGCCTTAGAGACCTGGGCCCTACGAAAGCAGGATGAGAATGCTATTTGGGTCTCCCAAAGAGCTATGCTTGGAATATCACGCCTCACTCAAGTGAGAGAGAAGGAATCCAGAGCTCCGACCTCCGTCGCCCGTTCAGAGTCAGGGACGCTTATCGGGAACGCCGCCGGGGTCCCCGGACAGTGTCGGGACAGAGGTTGTCTTCTACCTCCGAGGACGCCGAGGGAACAGATGAAAACTCACGAGTCCGGTGCAGTTCCAAAAATGGCTTTTAATAGTACAAAGGCTCTTCCACAGCACTCCAATATAATGAACAAGCTCTAGCTCTGGTCCGAACTTAGACCATACAAGAGAGCCTAAGTCTCCCACCAAAGAGAGAGGATCTCACCCGAGCTGAGTCCTACCCAGAAGAAGGAGCAAAAGGCCAAAGAGCAAAAAGCAAAAAGTCAAAAGCCACAAGGCTGAGGAGCCAAAAGCCACAGGAGCCAAAAAGCCGAAAGCTAAAAAGGCCCAAAAGGGGAAAGTGAAGGGGCCTCAAGTCAACCCCCTTATATACACCAAAGTAATCCAACCGGGAGGGTCATGTCAACAAAGAACTCTAAACAGAGTGTAGTGCCACACCCTATTGCAGGTATAAACAAAGGTTATGCCAAGGTCTAATCCTTTCTACCAAGATTATCTCTTATGTAAAACACTGGAGAGAGAGAGGGCTGATATAAAGTAATACATCGCTTTATATATATATATATTTTTTTTTTTTTTTTTTTTTTGCTTTTTTGGGTCACACCCGGCAATGCTCAGGGGTTACTCCTGGCTCTGCACTCAGGAATCACTCCTGGCGGTGCTCGGGGGGACCATATGGGATGCCAGGGATCGAACCCGGGCCGGCATAGGCCGGCTGCGTGCAAGGCAAACGCCCTACCCGCTGGGCTATCGCTCCGGCCCTAAAGTAATACATCTTAACTTCATGAGCTTCATGTAATCTAGATGGTACCCATAAGGTCCTTCTTATTATTATCTGCACCAGGGTGATTCTGAGTATCTTGTTCTCATGTACTGAAAGGGTCACACTCGCCTCGCTTAGAGCAAACTAGTATGATCCTTCCTATATATAGTCTTCCTATAGTCTCAGCGTAGCCAGGGTGGTAGTCTCCTGGTAAATTCTAACTGTCCCACGCTGGGTGCAGTGGGTATAAAGAAGAGCTGTGCCCAATCTAGAAAACATAGAAGTCTTAGTAGATGTATGTCAGAAGTTATTCAATCAAGGTGACTTCTGTAACTGCCACACCCTCTATCAGTGTTTACATAGAAGAGAGGTCTCATTAGAATGAACCTTGACTTAAATAGATTAAGCTGGGAGTGGGCAAAACAACAAAACTCCCAGAATAGCTAAATCTGTCCTCCAACAGTCTTGTTTACCAAGGCATAGAAAATCAGATGGGCTGGACATGTAATGTGATTTGGAGATGACTGCTGGACTAGAGCTGTTACTGACTGGATCCCACAGGATGTCAAAAGATTACGTGGTTGCCCACCTACAAGATGGTCAGACTTCTTCATCAAGACTCTGAATGAATGGTTTGAGGCTCTTTGTATCCCTGAAGCAACCAGATGCCATTGGGCTACATGGGCACGTGATAGGGTCAAATGGAAATGTTACTGGCACCCACTTGAGCAAATCAATGAATAACGGGATTCAAGTGATCAAGTGATCATTTCCCACCCCACCCTTTCCTTTCACTGTTCTTTTTTTTTTTTTTTTTGCTCTTTGGGTCACACCTGGCAATGCTCAGGGTTTTCTCCTGGCTCTGCAATCAGGAATCACTCCTGGCGGTGCTCAGGGGACCATATGGGATACCGGGATCGAACCCGGGCCGGCATGGGCCAGCCGTGTGCAAGGCAAACGCCCTACCCGCTGGGCTATCGCTCTGGCCCCACCCTTCACTGTTCTTGACATTGCTGTTGCACCTGTACTTGCTTCTGGCTGTGGGGCTGGCACATCACGTCAGTTGTGGCATTTGCCAAGGGTCACACACTTCTCTGTGATGCTCACACCTAGCTTCAGAGTGGCTGGAAATTGTTTGTGGTGCTGGGGGCCACAGACGGCAGAGCTATCTGACTTAAAGCACGGAGCTGCCAGAACTGTGCTCAGTGGATTTGAACATGGCCGTAGTCTTACAAAGTATGCAGGCACCCTGCTAGTTACTGTGCTGTTCTCTGGGCTTTGGTTTAACTTTCAGAATGACAGTGTTTCATTTCTAGAAAGCCTGCTTTTCAAATTTTTTTTTAGTTGGGTAGCCCATTCTATTCTGAATTCTATTCTTATCTCAAAGGCATGTCTGTAGTTGTATAAGCTTTATTCAGTAATTTGATATTTGTAGTTCTTAGAATCTGATGTTTTCATTGTGTCTTCAAGCCATCTATGTGCATGTACTTTGTGTCCATAAAACCTTGGCTAATCTTTGGGGCTCATATTAGCTAAGGTTCTATGGACTACTACGTGGGTAAAGGGCCTGCTTAGTAGATTCAAAATTTTTTCTTTCTAGGGTCCGAACAATAGCCTAGCGGGTAGGGCGTTTGCCTTGCACGCGGCCGGCCTGTGCTGGCCTGGGTTCGATCCCCGCATCCCATATGGTCCCCCCGAGCACCGCCAGGAGGAATTCCTGGAGTGCAGAGCCAGGAGAAACCCCTGAGCATTGCTGGGTGTGACCCAAAAAGCAAAAAAAAAATTTTTTTTTTTCTTTCTAGGGGCCAGAGAGATAGCACAGGGGCTAGGGCATTTGCCTTGCACGAGGCTGACCTTGGTTTGATCCCTGGCATCCCATATGGTCCCCCGAGCACCACCAGAAGTAATTCCTGAGTGCAGAGCCAAAAGTAATCACTGAGTATCACCGGGTGTGACCCAAAAAAAAAAAAAAAAAAAATTCCATTCTAGATGTTGGGAATGTAACTAACTGGCATAGCTTATGCCCTTCCTGAGTAAAGCCCAATGTTCAGTTTCTGGCACCATAATAAATTAAGGGGGAAATGGATTCTACTGTTTCAGCCTGGATTTTTTTTTTTTTTTTGGGTCACACTCGGCAATGCTCAGAGGTTACTCCTGGCTCTTCTCTCAGGAATTACCCCTGGCAGTGCTCAGGGGACCATATGGGGTGCCAGGAATCGAACCAGGTCAGCCGTGGTGCAAGGCAAATGCCCTACCTGCTCTGCTATTGCCCGGCCCTCAACCTGGACTTTTTAAAAGTACTAATTTTTCAGTCTGGACTACGTAGTGTAATTTAGAGTCACAAATCTGGACTGGAGAGATATTATAGCAGTTAAGTCACTTGCCTTGCATGTGGCTAAGCGGGGTTCGATCCCTAAAACTCCATATGACCCTCAGAGCTCTGCCAGGACTGATCTCTGAGCACAGAACCAAGAGTACACAACTTGGTTGTATATACAACTGAGTACACATCACTGAGTACACAACATGAGCTCAGCCAGATGTGACCCCAAACAGTAAAACCAAAAAAAAAAAAAAAAAGATCATAAGTAACAAATTCTCAGAGAATCTATTTCCTTTTACGGCTGGAGCAATAGAATAGCAGGTAAAGGACTTACCTTGCATGCAGCTGACCCCAGTTCAATCCCCAGTACCACTTATGATTCCTTCCCTCCATCCCTCAACCCTTCCAGGAGTGGTTCCTGAGCATAGAGCCAGGAGTAAGCCCAGAGAACACTGGAGGGGCAGGGGTGGCCCAAAAACAAAGAAAAAGAATCGATTTCCCTTTATCCCTAGGCAGTCTTTCCCCCTATACCACAGGAGACTTTTTTTTTTTTTTTTGCTTTTTGAGTCACACCCGGCAATACTCAGGGGTTACTCCTGGCTCTGCACTCAGGAATTACTCCTGGCGGTGCTTGGAGGACCATATGGGATGCCGGGGATCGAACCCAGGCCGGCACGGAACGGCCGTGTGCAAGGCAAACACCCTACCCGCTGGACTATTGCTCCAGCCCCGAGGAGACATTTTTTAGTTCACCTCATCAAGGATAAAACCACTTTCCTCAGGGGGTCCCATTTCCAAGTTCTTATGCGGCATAGTCTAAGGGATTCTTTCTCAAGGTGGGCATTTACCACTCCCAGAAGAGTGTTGGAACAATGCGTGAAGGGGGGTGCAGTTGTAACTGAGGGCACAATTGGGGGTCACTTTGTTCACTTAATAGATGTCCAGGAGGGTGCAGAATTTATTTTTTTTTTTTTATGAAAAGGGGGTGGTAGGCCAAAACATTTGGGAACCTCTGCTCTGGTCTTATTTCTTGTACTTATATGAACACTGACACTCAAGAACAATCCACTTGCACATTTTCCCCACCTCCCTTGGCAAGCACAGCTCATCCACCTGCTGGCATTCAGCCTGACTCAGTCCCTGGCAGTTCCATTTTCTTCCTGAGAATTCAGACAAAATTATCACTTTGCCGGTATCTGATCTGTTTGTCTCAGGAGTCTGTGTGTGTTATCTGTCAAAGGAGCTGAAGTTCCTTCAGGTGATCATTCCCCCTTCAGGTGAGTCTGATGGTTAGATGAGTGCAAAGGAAACTCTAGGAACAACAGGCCCAGAGTGGACATGCTGCTCTCCAGCTTGCTGTTGTGTTGGAAATAACTGGTCTGTGAGGGTCTGGTGTGGAAAGAGACCCCTGAGCCCGATGCTGGCTTATCCCTCCAGCTCTGCCCACCCTGATGACTGATTACTTGTCTCAGCAATAACAGAACTGACCAAAGAGGCCTAATGGAATGATGAATGAGCTAGAGACAAAGGTGACCAGCTGCTATCCAGCTAGCTAGCTTACACTGGCCAGTGAGTCCTCAGGATTGACTGTCACATCTGAGAGTCACTGCAGCGAGTGAGAGGGAAGGGAAGGGAGGGACTTTTGTACTGCTATAAATGCTACTTCCTGCAACTCAATAAAGCAGTGCACCTGTTTGCTGTTTCCTTAGATTCTGCAAAGGCCTCTGAGCCCAAAACAAGTCTTGCTAAGAGGAAGGGCAACCCAAATTGGTGGAACTAGAATGCACTACCTAAGGTGAGCAGGGACCTACTAATTTGATCACCACCAAAGGAAATATGGAAACTGACCCATGGGTGAGTGAACAACACCAGGTGAGTGCTGGTCAGTAACATACCCCTGTATGTGCTCTAGGGAAAGGAGGTTGGGGATGGGGGATTAAAAATTGCTTTGGTATGGTAAGAATCTATAAAAGCCCTTTCAGGGGCCGGAGCAATAGCCCAGCAGGTAGGGCGTTTGCCTTGCACACGGCCGGCCTGTGCTGGCCTGGGTTCGATCCCCGGCATCCCATATGGTCCCCCAAGCACCGCCAGGAGAAATTCCTGAGCAAAGAGCCAGGAGTAACCCCCTGAGCATCACCGGGTGTGACCAAAAAAGAAAAAAAAAAAGCCCTTTCAGTGGGCCAGCGAGATAGTTCAAAGGGCTTGAGCGCAGGGAAGCCCATGGTTCTGAGAATCACTGCAGGGGCCCTGACCATGTGTCTAGAGTAATTCAGGAGCCCCACTGGGTGTGGACCCAAAACCTGAATAAGAAATAAAATCACTCCACTTGTATCACTTGTTTTCCCATTGTTCATCGATTTGCTTGAGCTGGCACCAATAACATCTCCATACGTCCTGTCACAAGCAAGTGTAGCCCAAGGGCATCTGCTTGTTCCAGAAGGAAGAACCTCAAATCATTTCTTCAGGTCATGGGAATGAGGTCCATAAGTGCTACTGGTTTTTGGCATGTCAAATAAAACATGGGTAGCTTGCCAGGCTCTGCCATGTAGGTAACATAATCTCAGTTGAAGACTCATCTTGAACATTTACTGATGAAACTCAATGAGGAAAGATAGGTTTTCTCTTGGGTGGAGCTCTGAGGAGCTGTGGAGCTTGGATATTGCAAATGACTGACTTCATGGTATGGGGGTTTCCTCTGGTTTCTCGCTAGGCTCACTGGAATGACGGACTATGGCTAGAACTTCCCTAGAACTGTATAGAGTGTATAAATGTGAAAGATCCTGGGAAGGACCTGATCCTAACATCCAGTACTATCTAAGACAGTTGTGTGACTGCAGAGCAGCCGCACCAACAGAGCTGTGGGTCTGGAGTGCCTCTCTTCCAGGGTTGCTGGCATGGAGGTGGAGGAATGGGAGGAGGAGCCCAAATCCCCGCTCCAGGTCTGGCCAGCATGGCCCCTCCCCGCATGTGTGAGCGAACCCTTGGAGCTATGTTGGACTTGGCCAGGGGCTGGCCAAGTCCTTTACAGCCCTCTGGAGCTCCATGGGTTACTTCCATGTGGGCGCAGCTTTGGGTCTGGAGTGGTTGGGTGACCAGCTGCTATCCAGCTAGCTAGTGGTCTGGCCAGTGAGACCCAACTACTCCAGAAAAAAATAAAAACACTGAAAAAGATCATCATGCACTGAGTTGGTAAAAACAAAGTGAGGCAGAAGAGGAGGGCCAGCATAGCTTTCAGAAAAGCCTTTCCCATGGAGTTCTGAATGGATGCCAAGTTCAACCTGCCATCAGCCAGGCTCAGCACCCTCCTTGCCTACCAGCTGCCTCCGTGGGGCACTTGCAGCTCCACAGGAAGGCTGGAGTGATAGTAAATGGGTAGGGAGCTTGCCTTGGTAGCAGATGACCCTGGTTCGATCCCCAGCACCTCATATGGTCTTCCCAAGCCCACCAGGAGTGATCCCTGAGTGCGGAGCCAGAAGTAAACCTGAGGGCCACCGTGTGTGATCCATAACAAAGCAAAACAAAAACCCCAAAAATTTCACAGAAGATCTGCTCTCATTTTTCATTCACTTCTTAATTTGAGCTAAAACTCTGCCTATCAGGTGCTGAACATGTAGTTTGAGGATGAGGCCCTGGGCTTGTATCACCACCTCCCCAAATTAAATCCACCTCTACACCATTTCCATGTACAATGGATCCTCTCCTGGTTGTTGAGGCAGGAAGGCCTCCTTCCTTCATGAGCTGAAGAACACAGAGAAGGTGCCACAAGAAAACCATGGTCTGAGGAAGCTGTGAGAACCAGGGCAGTGCAGTGCCCTCATGCCACAGACAGGCTTGCCAGGGCCCAGTCAGGACAGACTGCTTCTTCACTTTCCTGGGGAAGAATCAGTTCTGACCCCATCTGTACTTTAAGAAGACACCATCCTCTTGGACAGGAAATAACAATAAAGATCTTGGATAAGTACTGAAAGTCCCGACTAGAAGGGACAGAGCAATAGTAAAACAGGTAGGGTGCTTGCCTTATGCCAACCTGAATTCCAACCCCCAAGCCCCATATGGTCCCCTGAGCACTGCCAGGAGTGATCCCTGAGCGCAGAGCCAGGAGTCAGCCCTGAGCACCTCTGAGTATGACCCCAAAACCAAAAACAAATTTTTTAAATAATGAAAGTCCAAACTAGAAAATTCTGTTTATCTTGTCTATGCATATAAGACAGTGAATTGAAAGCAAAAGCGTTCTGTGGCGAGGAGGCAGGATGTTCCATCCGACTGGCCGGCCACTCTTCTTTTCAGCTGGGCTGGGCCTTGCAACAGTCACCAGGGCTCTGGGCAGGTGGATGAGCGACTCCACAGAGTGGGCAGGACTTGCGGTGGTCTTGTCCTTCGAGGAGTCCCTATTTTCTATGTCCCTGCTGGAAGTTCATCATGGTTTTCAAGTAATTGTGCTGGACAAATGAAAGGGGAAAAGACAGGAATTAACTGAGGTGGACAGAACCAGAAGGGACTCAGAAGCCACGTCACATATATTCACCACCACTGCTTCCTCTCACCAGCCCTAATCCCATGAAAACTTTTTTCCATTCAATCTCTTTCATTCTTTCTAAAGGGAGTGCGAAAAGCTATTTTAAAATGGTGTGGCAGGCATGTTTAAAAGGAAGCATGTATGTTTCAAGGGCTCACTTGAAATTTTTCTCACAAGAATTATATTCAGGGGAGAAAACAAAAGGGTTCTGTCTCCAGTGGGGGGGGGATCCTGGTACTCTAAAGGGTCCACCCTCTGCAAATATTCACAAATCCTACCCTTTTCTGTACGTGCAGGCTTTCAGTAAACAAGTAGAAAAAGTGAACTGAAACCAAAAAAAAGAAAATTCTGAAGATTAGGGTATAAGATAGATCCTAGATCCCCAAAACAAAGTGAGAATGGAATCTTCAGCTCCCATATTAAGCTGTAACTCTTCTGCCCCACTTCATTTATTTTTATATATATATTTTAAAATTTCATAATGCTAAGCATACTTTTTAACTGAATCACAGTGAGCTACACAGTTACAAAGTTGTTCAGATTGAGTTTCAGTCATATGATGTTCTAATACCCGTCCCTTCATCAGGATACATTTCCCACCACCAATGTCCCTACTTTCCCTCCCATACCCACACACTTTAAAAGTCATTAAAACATACATGACAAAATTCATCATCTCAACTATTTTATTTTTTTGCTTTTTTTTGGGGGGGTCACACCCAGCAATGCTCAGGGGTTATTCCTGGCTCTACACTCAGGATTTACTCCTGGAGGTACTCAGGGGACCATATGGGATGCCGGGATCGAACCCAGGTCGGCTGCATGCAAGGCAAGCGCCCTACCTGATGTGCTATAGCTCTGCCCTCCCCCTTCCTAAAATCTTAAACTATAGTCTCACGGAGCCAGGGTGGTAGACTCTTGGTAAATTCTAACTGTCCTACACTGGGAGCAGTAAGGAGCTTTTGCCTTGCACGCAGTCGACCCAGGTTCAACCCTGCCATCCCATATGGTCCCCAAGCACCGCTAGGAGTAATTCCTGAGTGCAGAGCCTGCAGTAACCCCTGAGCACTGCCAGGTGTGACCCAAGAAGGGGAAAGATTTATGCGATCTGAAGAGAAACCAGAGTATGGTGTGACCCAGAAAGAAAAACAAAAGAGGAGCCCAATAATATAAAAATCATAGTAGATATGCAATAATAATCTAGAAGTTACTCATTTAGAGTCAAGGTGACTTCTGTAACTGCCACACCCTCCATCAGTGTTTACACAGGAGATCTTATTAGTATGTACACTGGCTTAGGGACATGTAAATAGCTTAAAATGTAATTAGATTAAACTGCAAAGATCACAAGCTAACTAGGGTCTGTCACCCAACACCACCCGAGTTACCTTATGTTCTGTCTTGACTTTGGCATTGTAGTAGGAGGCAGAATCTGGGCCCTCGGGCAGCACTGCCTGCTGAAGCTGGCTGAAGCGGTCCTGGTCGTCTTCTCCCTGGGGAAGCAAAGCTCAGCATAGTCCTTTGGTCCGACACTGTCCGGATCTACCCTGGCAGGCCCTGTGGTGGGCAACACAGCATCCCCTTTGCTGAGTTTCCAAACCAGAGGAGCTCATATGTCTTGACCACGTTTCCCAGTGTCATCATAGATACTTCTAACTGCCAGCTGGGCAGGGTGAACCACCCAGCAGGGAGGCTGCAGTCGGTGGCAATATATCAAGGCCTTGAGATGGGAAAACCTAGACCTGCCCACCTTCCTGCACCAGTGGTGGGAGAGGCCAGTGCCCACTGCCCTGTGCTCAGTCGCCAGACCCACCCCACCCTTTGTGCCACTCACCAGAGACACAACCCTGTTCAGAGGCAACATGCCTGGCGGATGTTGCCACCTGGCCTCAGGGCCATCTGTACATCCTCTGGGATGAAGAAGGACTCGTTGTACCAGATATCAAATTCTGCAAGGCGGTAGGAAGACAGTACAGTGAGGTGTGAGGAAGCAGGTGGAAGCCAGTGTTTGTGGTTACCTGCTTTAAGCCTGTCACAGGCTCGCTTTCTGCTCCATTTCCTGACTCAGAGATCTACGCCAGAAAGAAGCACTGAACATCCTTTGCGTTGGCTTTTTGGGTCACACCCAGCAATGCTCAGGGGTTACTCCTGGCTCTACACTCAGGAATTACTCCCTGGTGGTGCTCAGGGGACCATATGGGATGCTGGGGATTGAACCTGAGTTAGCTGCATGCAAGGCAAACACCCTACTGACCCCATTGCTCCAGCCCTGAAGCCACTTCTTGATCCTAGGCATGGTCCTGCCCTGGGCAGCCAACCTTCCCAAGGGAGCACCTGTGAGCAGGCGGTGGCGACACTGGTCCACCAGGTGCTGGCAGTACTGGATCTCCGCCCTGAGGTCACGCAGGTCCTGGTACTCGGCCCGGTACTGCTTCTTCAGGTCTTTCAGCTTCAGGATCAGCAGGAACTCCTCCTCGTCAATGATCATCACTCCCTTGTTCTCATACTCACCTGCAGGGGATGAAGAGTTGGGGGAGGTGGACCCCTGAGATCAGAAATCATCCCGGAAAGAGGGGCAGTACAGGCAAAGCCCAAAGACAGGAGACCAGGGTAAGGGCTGGGCTAGGCGGGGGGTGTGAGAGCACAGGGTGGCTCGACACCCAGCAGACACCTCATGGAGAGACTCGGGTCACATGGGCCACAATGGCATTTTTAGGCTGAGGCAAGGGTAGATAGGGCTCATGGTCTATGCTTATTTTGATCTTTTCTTTTCTATTACTTGTTTTAGCTTTAGGTTATGGACCCAACAAGTGGTAATCAGAGCAGCTCCCAACTCTGTGCTTAGGTGTACTCTGGTAGTGTTCTGGGGACCATGCAACATGGAGATCAAATCCAGCCTTCCTGCACGTAAAACGTGTGGCTAAGCCCACTCACCTGTGGCTCCTGACCCACAAACTCACCTTCCAAAGGGTTTCCTTGGTCAGGACTAGAGAGAGAGCAGTGGATATCAAGGGTGCTTGCCTTGCATATAGCCACCCCGAGTTTGGTACCTTGTATGGTCCTTTTTTTTTTTTTTTGCTTTTTGGGTCACACCCAGCAATGCTCAGGGGTTACTCCTGGTTTTCACTCAGGAATTGCTCCTGGCGGTGCTCGGGGACAATATGGGATGCCGGGATCAAACCCAAGCCAGCATGGGCCGGCAGCGTGCAAGGCAAACGCCCTACCCACTGGGCTATCGCTCGGCCTCCACATATGGTCCCTTCTAAGCTCTGTGAATTCAGAGCCAGGAGTAGACCCTGGAGCACAATCAAAACAAATTAAGGGATAGGAAGAGGCAAGCATCCTCCTAATGCACAGACCCGTGTCTCGCTGCTGGAGGTCCCTACCGAGCCAAGGTTGCCATGCCAGCTTGGAGGTCAGGTTCAGCCTGACGTATGGCTGAGAGATTGAGTTCTTGGCCCTCTGTCTCACCCCGTCTCTCAACTGGTCTCTTGACCAGCACCCCATCAGAGTAGGGCTAGAAAGGGTTAGGACTCAACTTTTCTATGTCTGAAATCATACAATGTAGCATCTGTTGGGGAAGTCTTCTGGCTCCCTAGGACCGACCAGAGCCAAGTGATAACCCAGAAACTAAGGCTCCAACCTAGTACACCCTACGGCTCCTCCTCTGTCAGGAGGACCCCGATCCCACAGTATCCAGGCCACTCTGTCATCACACTTACCTTGCTTTTCCCGTAGTGACTTCTGGAAATTGAGCGCCTCCTTGGTCACGTCAATCTCCCGCTTGATGGCATTGATGCGCTGCGTGGTCTCACTGGCCCTTTTACGCCGCTCATTCAGGATGGATTTGTTTTCCTTGAAGATGCGGTTGATCTCACTACCTCGCTCATTCTTGAAGTCCTCAAAGGCTGCAGGCTTGGAGGGTGGGGTGCTGGGCCTGCAGATGGGGGTAAGGGAGGTATGGGGCTGTCTTGGAGTCTCAAATACCTTGTTTCTGCTCCTTGGGGCTGCTGGGTGGAGACTCAGCTTCCTAGATACCGCCCATCCCACACGAGAGATAAATCACGCAGAAATGATTCCTTCAGCAACCCAGTGCACAGAACCATTGTGGAAAACAGGGAAACTTATGAAAAACAGAAAACAAGACCAGGGATGTAGCACAGTGCTTGAGTACCTGACTTGCATGCATGAGACCCTGGGTTACAAGTGACATCAAAGCACTGAGGAAAAGACACATCGGAAGCCTCCTAGCAAGCCCCCAAAATGTATTACTCGTTGGTAACCACACTTCAGGACTTTCCTAGACACATTTTTAAAAAAAATTTGAGGTCACAGAGCATATATAATAATATTATCTATTTTACACAAAAACTTTTTCTTTTGGCTTTCTGGTCCCAGAAACTTTTTTTTTAATGCTATTAAAAACCCTTTAAGGAGCTGGAGCTATAGTACAGCAGGTAGGGTGTTTGCCTTGCATATGGTCCCCTGAACACTGGCAGGAGTAATTCCTGAGTGCAGAGCCAGGTAACTCCTGAGCATCACCACTGGGTATGACCCCAAAACCCCCCCAAAATAAAATTAAATCCTTTCAGGTGTTCATTGTATACCTAGTTCAACTTTAAACGTCTCTGGATGTTTGGAACTATTCATAGACTGGGGGAAAAAATCTTCACACCCATCCTTGTAATTCCAGGGCAGAGATTATTCACTAAGTTCCTTCTTCCCAAAAAAAGATGGTTTGGGACTTTTTTCTTTTGGGGGAGGCTACACCGAGTGGTACTCAGGGATTACTCCTGGCTTTGCGGTCTGGGATCACTCCTGACAGTGCTTAGAAACCAATGTGATGCCGGGATCAAACCTGGGTTGGCCGTGTGCAAGGCAAACACCCTACCCTCTGTACTACCACTCAGGCCCCATTTTTTGACTTCTTAATGAATAATTCAGTAAATGTCTTTTTTTGCATAAATCTAGGTCTACATACTTATTTCCTCGATATAGATTCCTAAAATCTTAATTACTGAACTCACCAGGGAGAGGAAGCGAGTAGTAAGAGAAAAGGATCTCAGACCTGGAAACACTTGTCCTTGTGAATGCATTACTTCTTCAAAAAATACATACATTTGTTCAAGTCATTGCTATTTTGAGGGGCTAAAATGATTCAACAAGATGGATTGCATCATGGTTAATTCCTAAGGGGAGAACCCTCAATTCAGATGCTATCATGTTCTCTTTCTTGTGTTTTGGCCCTGGGGGCTGTTTCTGCTTGGGGCTTAGGGGTTGCCCTTGGCATTACCTGAGGAACCATGTGGCAGCATTTAACCAAGAATTCCCACACACAGAGCATGCACCCCCTCCTTCCCCATGTTTCTTCCCTTTTTCTGACTGTGAGCCGAGCCTTTGTCTACTATCTGCTATTGCCCTTCTGTCTGCAGCAGCTCTTCATGTGCTGAAGATCACATTTTTTTGTTTATTTATTTTTGCTTTTTTGGGTCACACCTGGTGAAGCTCAGGGGGTTACTCCTGGCTCTTTGCTCCGGAATTACTCCTGGCGGTGCTTGGGGGACCATATGGGATGCTGGAGATCGAACCTGGTCAGCGTGTGCAAGGCAAACACCCTCCCCACTGTGCTATCGCTCCGGTCCCTGAAGACCACATTTTTGGCTTTTGTTTTGTTTTCTGGGGTTTTTTTTTTGGTCTGGTTTGGAGACCTTACCCCAAGTACAAAGGGCTATTCCCAATTCTGTGCTTGGAGGATTGTGCCTGGTGGTATTGGGGGACCATCATGTGATCCTGATGATTGAATCCGGCATGTAAAACACATGCTTCAGACCACTGAGCTCTAATATTATAGCTCTCAGCCCTGAAGATCACGTCATGGTTGGGGTTATCAGGTGCAGGAGCTAATATTAGATGCCCACCTGGGTGGGCGTTGTTCCTCTTTGGGAGTCCAAGGGAAGGGGCTCAAAGCTGGAGGTCTCCGATCCTTCAGAAGCATGTCATCTGTGTCCTTTGAAAATGGGGCCGGCTGGGTCTTGGAGAAGGAAATATCCAAGTCCTTGCCGCTCACGGGGCTGCTGGTACCCTCCTTTCTTGTAAAGGAACTGGAAGGAGAAGCAAGGAGACCTTAGTGCCCACTGGTGGGCAAGGAAATGTCCCAGCCAGGGACATTTCCCCTTTCCGGTTCTCCCATCCTGACCACCCTGACCACATGGCCACACGGGCAGGACAGGAGCCCCAACCAAAGCTCTACAGATGGGGCAAGAGAGAACATTCTCGCTCCCTATAGTCTCAGCAGGAGGTACCCGGCAATCTCCAGGTAGAGTGAAGAGACGTGGGCTCTAGGGTGGGCTCGGGCTCGCAGGGAGCACCCCCACTGGTGCTGTCAGTCACAGGCATCCCTGGGAGAGAGCCACAGGGATCCCCAAGGGGGTGGCTGCAGCCCAGTGGTAAAGTAAGACAGGCCTGCCCTGCTCTTCTCACGGTTTACCTCCTACTCTCTGCCACATCCTGCCACCTGCGCCAGCTCTCAGGAGAGAAGCTCCCCCTCTACCCCGTGAGGGCAGCCAGGCTCCTCCATTCCAGGTAGCCATCTCCGAGCAGGACTGCACCCACAGCCCTTTCTCCTTACGAGGGTAGCCTGGGGCTCCCAGTCTTGGATGGCAGGACAGAGTGGGCTGGGCTGGGTGGCACAGCTCTTCCCACACCCACTCCTTTCCTGCGTATGAGTGTCCCACAACCATTTCTGTCTTCTTACAAGTGAGAATGACGGAGCAGTGCCAGTGTCACTCTCTCTAGTGGGGATTTTCCACGGAGAGGGTGTGGAGTCACAAACCCCGACAACTTCGGATGCTGTTACTGTTCCCACCTAAGGGGTGAGGAAGCGAAGGAACCCCCTGAGTGAAAGGAGGGTCGGAGACCCTGGAGCCTGTGTTTTGTCCACTACAACTGATGGGACGAGAGTGGCTCATAAGGGAAACTTGACCCACTTCCCACCCTGCTCATGCAGACAAGTAGTGCCAGAAAGGTGAACGGCTGGGGCCCTGGGGCGACCAGCCATAGCATGCGGGCCTCGGGCGCGCCTGGGGAAGCTGGAACTCCGCTTTCCCGGGCTAAGCTGACCATGGGACTCCCGGGAGGACAGATGGGTTTTGGGGAGTGGGCCCATCACCTCTGGGGGGGGGTCCCAGGAAGCAGCCGGATGAGACTTCGCCCACCACTCTAGCCACCACCTTCGCTGTTCAGATGCTGGGATACTACCTCACTGACCAGATTAACAGAGCAAAACCAGTTTCAGCCCAGGTCACGCGGCCACTTGCGGCCGCCGGTCCATCAAAATAGTGGAAACAGTAATGTCCTTTAATCCACTGCATTCCACGATGTGCAGGAAAGTTTGGCGGGAGGGAGAGATAGAGAGGAGAGAAAAGACTACAGAACCCGCCAAGCAGTTGAGGTGTGGGAGGGGGGAGGGAGGTGGGGACATTGGTGATGGGAGATGGGTTTGGGTGGAGGGATGGGTGTTGGAACACTGTAGAACCAAAACTCTACATGAGCATCTTACAATTGTATGTCTAAAATGGCGTAATAAAATTTGGAAATAAAAAAATAAAGGTGAACTGGGATTTCTTGGTCACGTGTGAACCTACCACCTGGCCTAGGAGCCGCCTGGTGGGGAGGTGCTTCCACAGGAAGAACCAGAGGGACGAGGGCCAGCCCACCTACTCCCTTTGACTCCACCACTCTGCCAGTGGGCTGGCCTTGGCAGTGACTTCTCCTCCCTGGGCCTCAGTTTCTGTATCACCAAGCGGAGGCATTCTGACCTCCTGCAGCCATTGTGCAGGGCAGATGGCGCGGAGCCTCAACCTGGACCCCACAGATATCACAAGAGGTGGCAGCATGGACACCTGCTTTGATAACTCGGAAGCACAGAATCATGGGGTGTGAGGAACAGAGCTCATGGCCTCCCTTTTGCCAGCCAAGCAAGTCCAGGGAACAGGCGGAGCATGGGGAGGTTACCCACCTGAGCTGTTCTTTGACTGACTTCTTGAACTTGGGTTTCTTCCCATGTTTGCTGAAAGGGAGGACTCCGAGTCCAAAGCTTTGCCCGTCGGGCTCTCCCACTAGGTGGCGTCAGCATCCATTAGTCCTGCCTAGAGAGAGGCCAGCCACAGTGCTATGGGTCAGATGATAGGTTGGGGTCCCGCATGTATATGGAGCAAAGAACTCAGTGGGCCTGTTCATGCCACTTTCTGAGATGAGGCTGCTGCCAACTTTATTATTTTTTTTTTTTGCTTTTTGCTTTTTTGGGTCACACCCGGCGATGCTCAGGGGTTTCTCCTGACTCTGCACTCAGGAATTACTCCTGGCAATGCTCGGGGGACCATATGGGATGCCGGGGATCGAACCGGGGCCAGCATGGGCCAGCCGCGTGCAAGGCAAACGCCCTACCTGCTGGGCTATCGCTCCGGCTCCTGCTGCCAACTTTAGGCTGTCACTAACGATACTTCCTGCCCACTTTACCTCATCTCTCACTCATCTGGGGCCTCAGGCCACACCCCTCAAGATCATCAGGCCTCTTTCCAACCTAATTCCAGTAACTGGTATTATTATTATTAGCCACAACTCTAGCTTATGGAGATCCGTTTGAGGTCACATGGGTCACCCTATGCTCATCCTGGTGTCACCTTTATCTCTCGCCACCCGACACTGCTTGGATGAAGAACACTTGCTACCTCCTAGAAGAGTGTGGGGGATGGAAAAAATCTAAAAGTGGGTCCTGTCAGCCAGAGGTACTTACCTTCTGGACAGCAGAAATGGTTGCAAAGTCATTCTTGTCTATCAGGGTGTACTTCCTGCGCAGGGCAGACTCTATTTCCCTGTTCCTGTTGGCTTGGGACAGACAAATTGAGAACGACTTGCACCTGGAGTCATGCTGCATCCACTAGGGCAAGAACCAAACACTGGAACTGGCAGTCCTTGGAGAGTGGACCCTCACACAGAGCCTCACCTCATCATGCACCAGACCGTGCCAAACAGCTCACACGTTGGGGCCCGGCGACAGCATAGCAGGTGGGGCATGCTTGCATGAAAGCGCCCCAGGATTGATCCCTGGAATCCCATATGGCCCCCTGGACACTGCCAGGAGTGATCCCAAGTTCAATCAGGAGTAACCCCTGAGCATGCTGGAGGTGGCCCCAAAACAAAAAAAGCTCTCTCTGTCTCTCTCTCTGTCTCTCTCTCTCTCTCTCTCTCTCTCTCTCTCTCTCTCTCTCTCTCTCTCACACACACACACACACACACACACATCTATGTGTGCAAGGCACGGACCCACTGCGCAGTCAGAGTCAAGAAATCCAAAGAGGATACCCTTATGTGTAGCTTCAAATGTGATCTTTTTTCAAGACCCCTTTTGTGAGACTGCTCCAGATCCCTTTTCCAGGAGTCCCTAAATGGAGTGTTTCTTATGTGACAGTTTCTGTGATACCACCCAGCAGTCACTGAAGCCACAAAGGCCTCCCTGAGTAGAGTGGGGGAGGGCAAGAGGGAAGGGAAAAAGGCCAAGGGGGTGGGGAGGATGTACGCATGATGGCTTGTACTGGCCACAAGTAGGGCTGGCATGAGCTCAGGAAACTCCACCAGGGCCTGCTTCCTCTCTGGGGGGCTGGCAGGCGGGGCTGTGCTCTTCACTTTGGGGTGGGGCAAGGAAGGGCGGGAGGATCTGAGAGCTCAGGGGCATAGATTCTGTGCGGGACTACAGAGATCTATCTGGGCAAGTCCTGAGGACTCTCTCCAGCTCTCACACCAGGAGATGGGGCTGTGCGTTTGACATTCAGGTTACAGGAGGCACAAATGAAAGACTGCCATCACCCCAGCACCTGCCTTACCTCAGAATCACCCGGAACTGGTTAAACACCTCCTGGATCTGCCTGAGGCTGATGACCTGGAGAGGAGAGAGCAAGCAGAGGGGAGAACTCAGGCACCACAGATGAAGCAGAGTTTACACTGGGGACACCAGAATCTTGGTGGCACATGGGCAACATCTCTAAAGGCAACCTCTGCAGACAGTGTCTCGGCAAAGATGCAGGCATGCCCTGCTCAAAAACCGAGAAACACTCCATTAGTGGCCTAAACACTAGTTAATGGTATGACAAAAATCACCTTTTCGGTTCGGAGATACAGCACAACAGGTAGGGTGCTGGCCTTCCATGTGACCAGCCTGGGTTCAATCCCTGATATCCTATATAGTCCCCCAAGGGATTATATTGGATCCCTGACCTCTGATACAATCACCATGAGCGATTCCTGAGTGTGGAGTCATTCCAGAAGTAACCCCTGAGCACTGCCAGGTGTGCCCCCAAAAAAAAAAAAAGAGAGAAGAAAATCATTTTTCTTTTTATGGGGGTTGGAGGATGGGGATTGGGTCACACCTATGGTACTCAGGAGCTACTCGTGGCTCTGTGCTCGGGTAGCTCCTGGCAATGAGTAGCAACTATGTGGTACAAGGGATCAAACCGGGTCAGCCCTTTGTAAGGCATGCACCTGAACCTCTGAACCGCCCCTAAGCCACCTTTTTATAAAATTAAAATGACTATAGCTCTTGGGCTGGAGAGAATATACAGGGGTTAAGGTACTTGCCTTGCACATAGTTGACATTGGTTCGATGCTTGGCATCACATCTGGTTCTCTGAACACCATTAGAAATAAACCCTGAGCACATCTTGATATGGCCCCAAACCAAAACAAACTAAACAAACAAAAAGTTGAACTCTTTAAAATACTATGAAAGCAGAGGGGGCAGAGTGATAGCATAGCAGGTAGGGTGCTTGTCTTTTTTTTTTTATTTTTTGGGTCACACCCGGTGATGCTCAGAGGTTATTTCTGGCTCTGCTCTCAGGAAATTACTCCTGGCAGTGCTCGGGAACCATATGGGATGCCGGGATTGAACCTGGGTCAGCCGAGTGCAAAGCAAGCGCCCTACCTGCTGGACTATCACTCCAGCCCCTAGGGTTCTTGTCTTGCACTCAGCCCAACCTAGGTTCCATCTCTGGCATCCCATATGGTCCCCTGAGCATGGTCAGGAGTAATTCCTGAGTGCAGAGCCAGGAATAACCCCTAAGCATTGCTGAGTGGGATTCCCAAGCAAAAATAAATGTAAAATATTGTGAAAAACATTATAACATTTATTCTTTTTTTGTCCTTGGTTCTCTTCCCAAAGGTTCTGATGTTAGTCTTCCCGAACAGGAAGACTGCTCGGGAAGACTAACATCTTCCTGAATATGTGTAAGCCAGGGGAAAGCTTCCCACTATTTCTTGGCCCTACATGCTCCAAGCTTTACCCCCGAGTTCCATCACTGGGAAAACCACCTTCAGTTTTTCCAGGTATGCCTGGAATGACAGTGACAGACAGAGAGGGGAAAGGGGGTCAGGAGAAAGGTGCGTGCCCTGGCGCTCCCAGATGGGGAGCTCTGGCCAACTCTAGACACAGCGCCCGCCTTTTCCCATGAGGGCCCCTGCCCATGTGGCTGCTGTCACCCACTGCCCTGCAGTCTTGGACACAGAAGCTGAAGCCTTGGTGGGCTAAAGGGCCCCTGGGGCCACGTGTTTGGTAGCACCCACCCCGCACCCTCTCAGTCCAAAGTCGGCACAGAGAGAGAAGTCTGTGGGCAGGGCAGGGAGACCTAGGCAGGCCGGGTAGGAACTCAGAGGATGGGTCCTTACGTCGATTTCCTCCAGCGTTCCCTCCAGGTATCTCCGCACTTGCGGAGTTGATCTCTGCGATCTGTATTTCATCCATGGGGTCGTAGCTCACAAGGGTCCGGTTGGCCTGGCAGGAGGATGAGAACATGTTGACAAGCTCCGAGCCCTTAAGCCTGGGTGGGGGCCACAGGGCCAATCTGAGGGAGCACAAGTCCCAGTCATGCTGGGCAGCTGCTCCCTTTGCCATCTGGTTCTTGCAGAGAACCTCATGGTCAGGCTTCTGGGGTCCTCGGGGAACCACTGAGTAGGGAAATACGTGTTGCCCTCCGGGGTCCTGTGCCTCTATGCAGAGAGGCTGCTGGCTCAGTCTCCAGACTGCAGGGCGCAGGCCCAGGAGGGAGGAGCTGCCTCTGCACTGGGACAGTGGTCCAGGCTACCCCCACTCACTGCCCTCATGGCTCTCTCTACTGTCCCAACCCAGTCAACCTCCACAGACCACTGCCCACACCTTTCTGCTCCTCCGGCCCTCTGCTCCAGCCTGCTTCCCCACCTCTACCTGGCTCTGTCTTAACTAACCCCACGGCCACCCTGGACCCTCTGCCCCCACCTCCCCGCTTCCCCTCTAGTATCCGTGGTCTGACCCCTCTGTCCTCATGCCCCTGTTCCTTCAGATCCTCTGCCCTGATCTGGTCACTCCAGCTGTGCCCCAACCCATGTCCCTTCTGGCCCTTACCAGGCTGTCATGGATGGCTAACTCCTGCTTGAGCAGCGCCAGCTCCTTCTCCAGATTCTTGACCATTCGCTGCCAGGATAAGGGGAGCAGAGGGACAGTCAGAAGGAGGCCACCCTGCCCCTCCCTCTCTAGGCCACAGCCATCCACCCTGTGTCCACAGAGCTGGCCCTGCCTGGAAAGTCGGGATGGGGGGTGAGCTCCAACACAGGGCTGATTCTTTCCCCACTGCCAAGTGGGGTGGATCTAGGGCCTGAGGGAGTTTACAGCAGAGGAGATTGTAAATAGTAAGCACAGTTGCCCGTGAGGTCACCTGCAACTTCACAGCTCAGGGAGCTGTGGGTTCTCTATGCCTGTGAAAAAAAGGGCCTCCTAGTTCAGAGCATCCCTCCACGCCTCCAGGAGGCATCCTCTGCTTGGCACTGGCCACCCCCATCCTCTCCAGCCACGTGTCACCATTTTCCATCAATAATCATATTGCTGCCTCCAAATCTCTGCTGCTTCTCACAGAGCTACAGGAATGTCTTATGCTTGGTCTGTATCCTGGTGGGGGACTGGATCTACAAGGCTCCCTAGAGCAGCAGCCTCCAACCGCTCTACTCCGGCTCACTTCTACCACCAGGCACACTGTTGCCTCTCTCTCCACTGCCTGCACTCTCTCCACTGCCTGCACTCTCTCTAAACTGCCTGTTCTCTCTCTCCACTGCCTGCACTCTCCTAAACTGCCTGTACTCTCTCTCCACTGCCTGCACTCTCTCTCCTCTACCTGCACTCTCTGTAAACTGCCTGTACTCTCCCCATCTGCACTCTCTCTCCACTGCCTGTGTTCTCCTCTCCACTGCCTGTACTTTCTCTTACTGCTGGCACTCTCTACACTGCCTGCACTATCTCTCCACTGCCTGCACTCTCTCTCTAACCTGCCTTCACTCTCTCTTCACTGCCTGCACTCTCTCTAACCTGCCTTCACTCTCTCTCCACTCCCTGCACTCTCTCTCCACTGCCTGCACTCTCTCTCCACTGCCTGCACTCTCTCTCTCCACTGCCTGTGTTCTCTCTCCACTGCCTGTACTTTCTCTACTGCTGGCACATTGCCTGCACTATCTCTACACTGCCTGCACTCTCTCTCTAACCTGCCTTCACTCTCTCTCCACTGCCTGCACTCTCTCTCCACTGCCTGCACTCTCTCTCCACTGCCTGCACTCTCTCTCCACTGCCTGAACTCTCTGCACTGCCTGCACTCTCTGCACTGCCTGCACTCTCTCCACTGCCTGCACTCTCTCCACTGCCTGGACTTACTCTCTATTGCCTGCACTCTCTCCACTGCCTGGACTTACTCTCTATTGCCTGCACTCTCTCCACTGCCTGCACTCTCTCTACAATGCTTGCACTCTCTATACAATGCCTGCACTCTCTCCACTGCCTGGACTTATTCTCCACTGCCTGCACTCTCTCCACTGCCTGCACTCTCTTTACACTGCCCGCACCATCTACACTGCCTGCACTCTCTCCACTGCCTGCACTCTCTCCACTGCCTGCACTCTCTCCACTGCCTGTACTCTCTCTACAATTCCTGCACTCTCTCCACTGCCTGGACTTACTCTCCACTGCCTGCACTCTCTCCACTGCCTGCACTCTCTCTCCACTGCCTGAACTCTCTCTATACTGCCTGCACTCTCTCCCCCACTGCCTGCACTCTCTCTACACTGCCTGCACTATTTACACTCCCTGCACTCTTTACACTGCCTGCACTCTCTCTACCCTGCCTACACTCTCTCCACTGCCTGCACTCTCTACACTGCCTGAACTCTCTCTATACTGTCTGCACTCTCTTTACCCTGCCTGCACTCTCTCCCCCTGCCTGCACTCTCTATACTGCCTGCACTATTTACACTCCCTGCACTCTTTACACTGCCTGCGCTCTCTCTACCCCTGCCTACACTCTCTCCACTGCCTGCAACTCTCCTGGGCATTGCCACAGCTCACTCCTCTGGAACCTTCAAGTCTTTGTTCATAAGTTCCTAAATTTGGGGCACTCCAATAACCCTACACAAGATTGAAATCCCTCCTCACCCCTCATATTTTGCGTGTTTTGGGCCATGCCAGTGATTTTCAGGGCTTACCCCTGGCTCTGCTCGGGGATCACTCCTATCAGTGCTCAAGGGAACCATATGTGGTGCCAGGGACTGAACTGGGGTCATTCACATGATTGGCAAGTGCCTTAACCCTTGCATTACCTTTCTGGACAGTATTTTTCTATCTGGGTGTGGCCTGTTTCACTTACCATTGTCTCCCTCTAGTAAAAAAAAAAAGAAGGATCTAGAACTTAACCATGAATTACATTTATTATTTGTTTCACTCTCACAGCAGAGTGCCACTCTCTAAAGACAGATAAGTGTTTTTTTTTCTTTTCTTTTTGGGTCCACCCAGCGATGCTCAGGCGTTACTCCTGGCTCTGCACTCAGGAATTACTCCTGGCGGTGCTTGGGGGCCATATGGGATGCCGGGGATCAAACCGGGTCTGCTGTGGTACAAGGCAAACGCCCTACCCACTGGACTATCATTCCAGCCCCAGGTGTTTCTTTTCATACACAAATTCCTTCAAAAAGTACCTGGAGGGGCTGGAGCGATAGTCCAGCGGGTAGGGCATTTGTCTTGCTCACAGCCAGCCCATGCCGGCCCAGGTTCGATCCCGGCATCCCATATGGTCCCCCGACCACCGCCAGGAGTAATTCCTGAGTGCAGAGCCAGGAGTAACCCCTGAGCATTGCCGGGTGTGACCCAAAAGAAAAAAAAAGTACCTGGAGCATGGTAAGTTCTCCCTAAGCTTTAGGTGTGTGGAAACATGCAGCACCTATGGAAGCATAATTGATTTTATAGTTTTGGGGACACACTGGGTACTCAGGGCTTACTCCTGGCTTTGAGCTCAGGGATCACTACTGATGCGGTTCAGGGGACAACAGGTTCAGGGGATCGTACCTACTAACTAGGTCATATGCATGCTAGGAGAGTACCCCTACCCACTGTATATCTCTCCAGTCCTAGGGAGCAAAATTGTTAAGTCATCTTACGTTTGCTAGGTGTCCTTGAAGTGCACTGCATCACAGAGAACAAGAACCATCTGCTTGGGTGGTTTACCATAGCTAGCCACTGGGGGGAGTGCTTAAGCTGGATTCGGCACTGGTCACCAAAGCTGAGACCAGTCCACAGGAAGGGGTGACAAGAGTTGTCATCCCGGCGTTTCTGGGTATCTGAGGGCACACAGCCTGAACAGAGGCATTTGTGAGGGCTCAAGTGTTTTCCTCTGTCCCTTTATATTCCATGATAGTCTCCTTTGCTGAACTACTTTTTTTTTTTTTTTTTTGCAGGGGTAGGACGGGGGAGGTTGGGAAGGTCACACCTGGCCATGCTCAGTAGTACTCCTGGCTCTGCACTCAGAATATACTCCTGGAAGTGGTTGAGGGACAATATGGGATGCTGGGGAATCGAACCCGGGTCAGCAGCATGCAAGGCAAACACCCTACCTACTGTACTATCGCTCCGGCTTCTCTGTTAAATTTTTGATGGCCATCTGTTCTTGTCATAAATGTAAAGAGAACAATTCAGAGAGTTCTTCTAAGTCCCACACTAGGTCATGGGCAAGAAGGTCATGGATGTCTAAGAAGCATCCCTATTTTGTTCCTACTCAGTCTCAGTCAGAGAGATAATATAGTGCTTAGGATATGTCCAGTAAATGCTGGACTTAGAGATGACTACCAGGTATGCTACCTGCCGGCAGAGCCTGGCAAGCTACCTGTGTTGTATTTGATATACCAAATAGCAGTAACAATTATAGACTTCATTCGGAATGGTTTGAGGCTCTTTATGTTCCTGGAGCAAGCAGATGCTCTTGGGCTCTACTAGCATGAGACAGGACATATGGAGATGTTACTGGGGTCCGTCGAGCAATCGATGATGAACGGGAAGACAGTGATATGTCCCCAGCATCCCATATGGCCAACCCCTGAGCAATGCCAGGTACGACCCAAAAAAGCAAACAAACAAACAAAATACAAACAAATAAATAAATAGAATTCATAAAGCAGATCCTCTGCAGAGCATTATACAATCAGAAAGAATAAATTCAAGTTCCCTATATATATTTTTTCTTTAAACAAATGAGTTTGGAAAAAGGGAAGGGTGGGGCCGGGCGTAGCCCAGTGATGGCGTTTGCCTTGCACGCGGCCGGCCTATGCCAGCCCGGGGTTCAATCCCAGCATCCCATATGGTCCCCTGAGCACCGCCAGGAGTAATTCCTGAGTGCAGAGCCAGGAGAAACCCCTGAGCATCGCCGGGTGTAACCCAAAAAAGCAAAAAAAAAAAAAAAAAAAAAAAGGGAAGGGTGTGGCTCCATGGTAGGATGGTCTGGATGTTTTACTGGCCTCAGCAAAGTAGTACTATCAATTTGTGTGCAAAGAGTTTAGGCAATTCTCACATTATCTATTTTATTTATTTTTTTTTTTTTTTTTTTGCTTTTTTGGGTCACACCCGGCAATGCTCAGGGGTTACTCCTGGCTCTGCACTCAGGAATCACTCCTGGCGGTGCTCGGGGACCATATGGGACGCCAGGGATCGAACCCGGGCGGCACAGGCCGGCCGCGTGCAAGGCAAACGCCCTACCGGCTGGGCTATCGCTCCGGCCCCACATTATCTATTTTCAAGGCATAAATATATTCTGTTGGTGTGAGCAGAAATAGGAAAATGACTCAGGATACGCCAAGGCAGTGGGAAAACACACGAATCTAGCCCTGGTCTGCTAGTGGATAAAGCATATTGGCCTCAGCTGTTGGCTGTTGCTCGAAAAGGGTTTAATATCCATTTTCCTGAGCATTCCCTCTGTCTGCCTGGAGGAGGGGGAGTGGGGAGGAGACACACCACCTGCATTTGGAGAGGACATACAGAGTGATCTGTTTTGGATCAGTGAGCACTGAGGGCTCTCATGCAGAAGTCGAGGTAGTCAGCGGCCCTAAACCCATGCATGAGCTGGGTGGTGCCTAACCCAGCCCCTTTACCTCACCTTTTGTTGCTCCAAAGGATTTACCAGAGGTCAAAGACTCTGGCCTTCTTTAGAGTGGACAAGACCTTTCAGTTGAGGCAAGAAGAGATGCCAGATGAGTGTGATCCAAGGCACACACACACACACACATACACACACACAGACACAGACACACACAACCCTCTGCCCACAAGTACCTCAGCATTATACTTCTCGTTGATGGCTGGCTCAGTGGTGACTAACTTCATCCTGCTAGCGAAGCGTGAAGACAGCTGAAAAACAGACCAGCCAGACATCAGGCAGCTCCTATTCAAGGGAGACCCCTAAAGAACAGGGTACTCATGGGGCCGGAGAGATAGCCCAGCAGGTAGGGCATTTGCCTTGCACGCAGCCGGCCCATGCCGGCCCGGGTTTGATCCCCGGCATCCCATATGGTCCCCCAAGCACCGCCAGGAGTTATTCCTGAGTGCAGAGCCAAGAGAAACCCCTGAGCATTGCAGGGTGTGACCCAAAAAAAAAAAAAAAGAACAGGCTACTCAGAGACAGACTGTGCTTGACCAACACTGAGGAAGGGCTCTTAGCGATGAGGCTGGAGGGTAAGGGGGGGCAGGTAGCTGAGAGAGCAGACTGCAGCCTGGCTACGCTGACCCATTTCTTTATCCAAACCTTTGGGGCCAGAAAGATAGTACAGTGGATAAGGCACTCCGCCTTGCATCCAACTGGCCTGGATTCAGTCCCTGGCACCCCATCTGGTTCCCTGATCTCTGGACTAGGAGTAACTCTTGAGCATAGTCAGGTGTCACTCAAAAACAAAAGCAAACGTGGCGGCCAGAGAGATAGTAAAGGGTAGGGTATTTTTGGCCTTGCATGTAGCCAACCTGGGTTTGATCCCTGGCTTCCCATATGGTCCCCCAAGCACTGCCAGGAGTAATTCCTGAGTGCAGAGCCAGGAGTAACCCCTGAGCATCGCCAGATGTGACCCAAAAAAAGAAAAAGAAAAGAACTTCTCTGAAGTCAGGGGTCAGGAGCTCAGCCCACAGGGCCACGGGTAGATGTAGACAGACACACTGCATCCTTCTGCCACCTCCGGAAGAGGCCCCTTCACTCCAGTTGGGGTTGCTTTTTCTGTGGCAAAGCAGCCCCTTCTGCTCCAGAAAGAGCTGCGGGTGGGGACGAGACTCCTGCATGGCAGCTCCAACCCACACTGGCAGGGCCGCACCAGGGCAGCTCTGGGCAAGGCAGGAACAGTTTGCAAGTTTTAAACCATTTGGAGATGAGCGTCGTTAGCTTACCCGCTCCCAGTATGCTCTGGTCCCACAAGACCATTCCAGTAGCAACTCTGGGCTCTGCAAGCACAGGCCTGGGTGAAGACCCCAAGCAGGGGCGAGGCACAGACCCTCGGGAGAGCAGGTCCCAGGAGCATTACTTCCTGCTCAGTAATTGTCTTGGCGGTGGGGATCAGAGGAGATGGAGCTTCCCTGGTCCTGGAGGACATCTCCCTTAACAAGGCAACCAGGAGGCCCAACTTTCATATGGTTCCTCTTGGGGTTCAGCCATGCTTTGTTATGCTTTGAGACCAATATTTTCCTGAAGCCTCCCTCTGGGAATGCTGCCTGAACGTCAGCTGCTGCGCCTCTCCCTAGCTTCCCAACCCCCGGGGTCCTGGGTATGTGGCATGAGAGTCCCTCTGGAAGCTGGGACAGTCCCGAGCGCTCAGGGCTGGAGGCCCTGCAGGAGCCTCTGGCCTTCAGTGCTGTGGGTTCCTGGAAATGGCCGGTTTCATCTGAGTGCTTCTGCAGAAGATAGATGGAAGCTGGCCTTGCCCAGAAATCATGAAAACCACACGCCCGTGGAGACCTTTCCCTGTCAGTGATCTGCCGGAGGAAGGAGGGAGCTCCAGTCTGGGTCCTGCCATGCAGGTGATCCTGGACGCTGCCGGTGAGTTTGTCTTGCCCTGCAACAGGCCCTGTTCTGGCCTCTGCTTCATTTTTCTGGTTTGTTTGGGTTTTTTTTGGGGGGTGTTGGGTCATACCCAGTGATGCCCTGGGATTACTCCTGGCTCTGCACTCAGGAATTACTCCTAGCAGTGCTTGAATGGGATGCCAGGGATCAAACCTGGGTAGGCTGTACATGGAAGCAAAGGCCTCTGGTTCTTCACCTTCTGCCTTCCCCAGGGCAGAATAGTAATAAGCTTCCGCCTTTCCAGGGCAGAATAACTGTGTATTATTTTTTCCATAGTGTGGCCACCCCGTGGTGCTCAGTGGCAGTGCTTGGGGGACCATATGTGGTGCTGGGGATTGAATCTGGGTTGATCACATGCCAGGCAAGTCCCTTACCGGTTGAACTATCTCTCCAAGTACCAAGGACCAAACCCACCCCCTCAACTTTTGTTTCTTCGCAGGTCACCTATATTCTGCCACTGGGTTCATCTTCCTCTGAGTCACAACTCCGGCTACAGTCCACCCTGCTCAAGTGACAGCTCCTGACCCCTATGGAACAGTCAAGACCTCCACACTGCCCTCCCACTATCACCCAATCCCAGCCATTCCTTCTCCCTCTCTCCTGCAGCCACCAGAGTTCCTGCCATGAGCCACCTCCAGGCATACTGGTCTGGAGGCCAGATCATTTTCTTCCCCTCATTCCAGCCAGCTCTGTGTCCACTTTCTTCATCCCAGCTTCAGGAAACATCCTCTCTCCCCTGATGGACTACTCCATCTGGGCCTCTCAATTACTGAGCACCATCTTTAAGAAAGTTGAGGGCCAAGGCCATGTATGACTCATTCCCACCAACCTCCACCCCCGACCCACCCTCACCCACCTTGACCCCAAGCCTTGTCCACAGAGATGCGTAACAACTGCTCATATTGACCTATAACCACCGCCTGGAACTCACTGGGGCTGCTCTGGAGAAGCGGGATTGAGAGGACAGTGGATTCTTTGCTTTCTATTGAAAAACCTTTAAACCCCATGTTCAAAACCCTTGAAATCTCACATGGGTTCCAGGAAACCCATGGAACTCCGCACTGAGCCTACCTTCTGCCTTGCCTCTTCCTTAACACAGCTCTGACTCCCAGGCCTTGAGTATTTAGTTGCATCTTTCTGCCCCCTACCATCTCCCAACCACTGTTTTCTCAGACCCCTCCACTCTTGACAATGACTATGGCTTGTACGTCAGCTTAGCCAGCCCAGGGCCATCCTCACTGAAATCCTGGCCTGTGAGCAGGGATTCCAACTCAGTCTTGTTGACAGCCTTGACATACCGTCTCCTCCAACTGGGCAGCTTCTCCATAGATGTTTGTGACCAGGACCATATTGCAATTTCCCCCTGCAGAAAGCACAACAGCACTTTGAGCCTGATGGGATTCTGCCAAGGGATTCCTTTGATGCTGGTAGAGTCTGTTATGGGTTAAGTAGGTACATTCTCACACCCCTTCTCCCCCACCCCCAGATGCAGGAGTCCTAATCTCCAGTGGGAT
>JAJIBD010011615.1:0-7500 GCA_021461705.1 Cryptotis parvus | reverse complement strand
AGGAAGAGAAGGCAAGAAGGAAGTGAGACTCGATAGTCCCACCTCAAAAAAGGAGACTGAATGCATCCTCTTCCTGACTCGTGAGGTGCACTGACAAGCCCTTAATGAAGACACCTTGTGGGTTTTCAACGATGGTCATTGGTGTGACTGAGGGCCCAACATAGGGCAGAGTGGACAGGAGGTCAAACAGGCTCTCATTATAGATTTCCAGGTAGGAAACACGAACAGTGATGGCATGTGTGGGGCGTTCTTCAATCATCCGAAAAACCTGCATGGGAGATAAGTAACTTTCATAGAGAGCAGAACTCCAATGGCCTCAGAAAGAGATACTAAGACAACTTTCTGGCTGGTGCGACAAAGTCACTGATGATTATTTCTATTCATGGTATAATTATTATTTATGGTATGCGGTCAAGTGATAGTAAAGAGGGGAAGGCAATTGCCTTACGTGTGAATGACTTGAGTCCAATCCCTGGCAACCCTTATAGTCCCCCCCCCCCCCATAAGTTTGATTCTTGAGTGCAGAGCTAGGCGTGAGCCCTGAGCACTAGCAGGTGTGCACCAAAACCAAACACACACACACACACACACACACACACACACACACAAAATCAAGACCAACTTATAGACTTAACAGTTTTCTGCCACCTGGCTTACAGATCAACTGGGTTTTTTTTTGTTTGTTTGTTTGTTTTTGTCTTTTTGGGTCACACCCAGTGATGCTCAGAGACACTCCTGGCTCTGCACTCAGGAATTACTCCTGGATGGTGCTTGGAGGACTATATGGGATGCTGGGGATAGAATCTAGGTTGGCCGTGTGCAAGGCAATCACCCTCCCTGCGGTACTATTGCTCCAATCCTCTTCTTCCTCCTTTTTTTTTTCTTTTTGGGTCATACCTGGCAATGCTCAGAGGTTATTCTTGGCTCTGCACTCAGAAATTACACCTGGTGGTGCTTGAACCACCATATAGGATACTCGGAATCGAACCCGGGTTGACTGAGTGCAAGGCAAACACCCTTCCCACTGTGCTATCACTCCGGCCCCCTCTTCTTCATTCTCCATACCCTTCATACCTTCATATCCTCCTCAGACTTAGAAGCAGGTGGCTTTGGATTGGCTTCCCCTTCTATAATTTTGCTTGTTTTTTTTTTTTTTTGGGGGGCACACCGGCGATGCTCAAGGGGGTTACTCTTGGCTCTGCACTCAGGAATTACTCCTGGCGGTGCTCGGGGGGACCATATGGGGACGCCGGGATCGAACCCGGCCGGCATAGGCCAGCCATGTGCAAGGCAAACTCCCTACCCGCTGGGCTATCGCCCCAGCCCCATTCCTGAGCTATCTTCCCAGTCTGTGTCTTAACTTTTTTTTCCTGCTTTTCTTTTGGGGGGTCACACCCCACTACGCTCAGGGGTTACTCTTGGTTTTTTGCTTAGGAATTACTCCTGGCCATGCTCAAGGGACCATATGGGATGCCGGGAATCAAACCTGGGTTGGCTGCATGCAAGGCAATGCCCTACCCGCTGTGGTATCACTCCGGCCCCTTTGTCTTAACATTTTTATCCATTATGCAGGAGACAGGCTGGATGATCCTTGAGGAACCATGAACTCTAACTGTCTAGACCAGTATGTCCCAAAGCACGATGCTGAAACCTAGGTAGGAAGGTAACGTCGCTGTAACTGCTCCCTTAACAAAGGGCAGATTTCCAGGGAGGTGTGACTTTTTTTCCTCTGAAAGAGGGTGGTAGGCCAAGCGTGGGCACTCTGGTCTAGATCTGCTCTAACATGTCTGCTATACACAGGTGACTGTTAAGCACTTAAATGTGGCTCATGCAAATAAGACACTGAATTTTAAATGTTAGTAAGTTTTAATTAGTTTATGTATAAAAACTGATACGAAATTCAATTACTGGTAAACTGCTTTGGGCAACACCTAGCAGTACTCAGGGGACCATTTGGTACTGGGGATAGGACCCAGGCTTCTGGCATATGAAACACACTCAGTCCCCTGAGCTCACTTTTGGTGTGATAAAGGTAAACTTTTCTTGGGGTGGCACACTTGGCCATAGGTTACTCCTATATCTGTGCTCAAGGATCACTCCTGGAGGTGCTTGGAGGACCATGTGGGATGCCAGGGATCAAACCCAATTTGGCCATACATAAGGCCAACTTCCTACCTGCTGTTCTATCTCTTTGGCCCCTTCAAATAAACTTTTAAGTATCTTTGAAGCAACTGAATACATAAATCTACTTTGTTAACTGCAAACTTTTAATTTAATTGAGTTTGTTTTGATTTTGGGGTGAACAACAGATGGTGCTGGGGGGAATGACTCCAAGAAGTGCTCATGGAACCACGTGGCGCCGAGGATCAAACCTGCAGAGCATCTGCTCCAGCATTTGGAGTCATCTCCCTGGACCGCAACTGCAGATTTTGCGAAATAAAAATAGATAAAATACTTCTTGAGGGCTGGAGCCCCTGCCTAGGATGCATCTTACCCAGGATCAGTTCCATATGGTCCCCAAGGCCTGTCGGGAGTGGTCCCTAAGCACAGAACCAGGAGTAAGCCCTCAGAACCACCAGGTGCAGCCTAAAAAATCAAACCAAAAATGACATTTAAAAATATATATATTATACATATATATAATATATTATATATATACATATATATATATATATATATATATATATATATATATATATATATATATATATTTCTCAGAGCTGGAAAGAGAGCACAGCATGTAAGGCACTTGACTTGCAGGTGCTGGCTAGGGATTGCCAGGTCAACTCAGGTTTCATCCCCAGCATTCCATATGGTCTACAAGTTCCTCCAGGAGTTAATGCCTGAGCACAGAGCTAGGATTAAGCCCTGAGCTCACTGGATGTGGCCCCCCAAACAAACAAAGCAGCATCTAGGGAAAAGCCTGTGCTTCCTACATCCAAACAAAGGAAGGCCCTTCTGTGTGTGTTTTCAGTCACACTTCCCTGGGGCCAATTCAGTCCTGCCTGTGTCATACGTGGCTTCTTCCCTCTGCACCGTTGAGGTGACCAGTGAGGGAGTGCCTCACAGGCCCATGGGTTCCTCATTAAATCATCAAATCAGGAAGGTACATGAATAGGCTCCCCAAGTCCTCAATTACAGGGTCACTGGCCATCGAAGCAGCAGGAAGCCCATCAGCCTGTCTGGAGTCCCTCTCTCAGAAATGAGGAAGTAGATTAAGCACAGGCATGGATCCGTCTGAATCCTGACCTCCATTTCCTGAGGTCTCTGTCTCTCTCTCATATACACACGTCCTCTCTCCCATCCAGAATGCAACTCCTTTGAGGCCTGTACCCAACTCTCTAGCAGCTTGCCTGAAGTAGGCCACATCGACAGTACAGAGGGGACCTGTGTGGTATCCCACCCACCGCCCACTCTCTCTACCTGTAGGGCACGAGGGAGGATCCCTCGGTGCTTGTAATTCTCAGTAGCCCCCGTCATGGTGTATGTCTTGCCAGCTCCTGTCTGCCCATAACACATGATGGTGCCTGCGAACATTTCAGAACACATCTTGGTGACACCCAGGAAAAAAAAGCTCTGAGCATAGGTCTCCCATCCCCCAGCATGCCCAGTGGCTAGAAGGCGGCTGTCAGGAACTGCCCAGGACAGTAGAAATTCCTGACATGAGGAGTGTATGTGCAGGAACACAGGGACAAAGGCGGTGAGATCAAAGACTGCTGCTCTGCATCTCTGCTCCCTTTGCAAACAGAAGATCTGACCCTCCACCTCCTGAGATAGGAAATCTTAAGGAAGAGAAACTGGGCATCTTCCCAGAAAGATCAGGAGGAAGTAAGAAGTCCAGCTCCCTTTAGCAAGGCTCTGAACGCTAAGCTCTCCTAAGATGCTGGCAAAGAAAGAGCTAAGAAACACTTACATAGTCCCAAGGAATGGCTGGGAATGGGAAGGGATTTCTGTTGGTGGTGAAAAGTCTTCATTGACTGCCAAATTTCCATAGGGAAGGATGCTGGTTGGTCCATGCCCCTTCCAGAGATGAATTATTATAACCAGGGTCTGATCTGGTCCCATTACCTTCTTTTTTATTTTTTCTTTTTGGGTTACACCTGGAAATGCTCAGCGGTTACTCCTGGCTCTGCACTCAGGAATTACTCCTGGCAGTGCTTGGGGACCATATGGGATGTCAGGGATTGAACCCGGGTGAGTCGCGTGTAAGGCAAACGCCTGCCCTCTTTGCTATTGTTACGCCCCCACCTCCTTTGGAACCTGAACCTCTCACATCTTAAAAGTCTACCGTCAGTGCTAGGCTCTGGGACCTAATGCAGACTGGTCTGGAGCTTGTTTCCTTCTGCTCTTCCTCTGGCCTGGCTTCGCCAGAGACAAAATGTCTCTAGGTTGCCATCCTGAAGGCTACCTTTGAATGACTGCAAAAAACAGGCTTGCCCGAGGAATGCTGGGTCACGGAAATCAGTGTTTCCCCTCCAATGCTGATGCTCTAGATCCTGAGATTAGTGCATTTATACACTAATTTGGCTTCTGAATTGGGAGTCAAAAATAGTGTCTATTAACCCAATATGAGTCACTTCATCTGGGTCTCAGAGTCCATTTATAGTCTGAAATTACCAAGAACCCAAGTTCTTTAACCTTCTCTGGGACTTAGTTCTTTGGTCCTGATCTCCTCAGGGTTATATTTCCTTAGGGTAGACCACTCCTATGTAACAGCACAAGAAACATGAAAATATTTGGGCATCTATACTCAACAGACATTTAAAGAGATGCCCTTAAATTTGCAAACAGGTAACATCCTATCAGCAGTCACAAGAAGGGCAAAGTTACAAGATTATGTCAGTTTCACAAACTGACATAATCTTCCAAAGACTTTTAAATCATTTTAAGGCTTGAAAACTAAATAAAAAAATTAGATTTTTCTAAATCTTAGTCTAAATTGCTTGCAAACACTTCCCATAAAGCTCATTCAATTGGTTAAATAAAATTCTACTCATTACATATGTATATAGTTCTGAAGAGATATTAATTTCTATACATAAACATATACAGACTGTGCTTTATAATAAAAAGAAATAGTTTTTTGCATGCAGCCAAGAGAAAAAAAATTTTTAACTCCTAATTTTTCTTTTTGGGTCACACCAGGCACTGCTTAGTGATTACTCCTGGCTCTAAACTCAGGAATTATTACTGGCGGTGCTCAGGAGACCATATGGGATCCCAGGGATCAAACCTGGGTCGGCCACCTGCAAGGAAAACATCCTACCTTCTGTATTATTGCTCCAGCCGCTCCTTAAAGTTCATTTAAGTATATTATTTAAAAATCAATACTTAGAGGACCTGTAAAAGGATATTTGAATCTTTATGACCTAATCAACCTTCATGACCTCTGGGATCATTAAATCTTTTTTCTTTGGCTTTTTGGGTCAGTCACACCTGGCAATGCTCAAGGGTTACCCCTGGCTCTGCATTCAGGAATTACTCCTGGCAGTGCTTGAGGGACCATAGAGGATGCCAGGGATTGAATCTGGGTCAACTGCATGCAAGGCAAATGCCCTCCCGCTGTACTATTGCTCCGGCCCCATCATTTAATCTTCCTATGAAACTAGGATCCCAGAACATTGGATCATGCCATGTTCAGCAAGTCACCAAAAATTAACAATATAAGAACATTGAGACAAATAAGTCAACAAGTATTAGTAAGTGAGGTTATAATTTATTTTATTCACCATAAAATACTTGCACCTCTTCCCTCCAGGAGGGGCTGTGCAAGTTCTTATGTAAGGCAAACAGTGAATGAACTAAATTACCATTATAGCCGTTGAGTGCCTGAGAAACCACATCCTTGGCAACTGTCTCATATACCACGTCCTGGGAGGCATCATGGAGAACTCCATCCAGTTTAAACGACCAGTCTGTCTGCTGGTTATTGACAACTCCTCTTCGAGAATCTTTCTTTTAAGTGAATATCAATGGTCTTTGGGGGACGGAGGGAGGAAAGAAGGGGCAGAGGAGGAAAAAAAATGTGTTAGGAATTTTGTGTTAAGGGCCAAAGTGATAGCACAGAGGTAGGGCTTTTGTCTTCCATGCAGCCAACCCGGATTCGGTCTCTCGCATCCCATACGGTGACCTAGCACTACCAGAAGTAATTTTTGAGCACAGAGCCAGGAGCAACCCCTGAGCATCACAGGATGTAGCTCAAAAACAAAGCCCCATCCTCCATAAAAGGAAATTGGTGCTAAAAAGAATCATGGACACTCAAAGACCTACCTGGATATATTAGGAGAAAGTGAAGTCTAGGAAGAACAGAAAGTTCATGTATAAGCTGATGTTCTGAAGACTTATTGGCAGGAAATCACACAACTTTTCGGTGGAAGATCAGTGGGGAGATGGGCACACTTACTAGCTTTAGAACATCTCAGCAAGGTTCTGGTCTCTTCTGCCCAGCTATAATATGGGTCAGGTAAACTTATATTTATATTAAATAAGCTTTAGATCTATTCCAGCACTGGGAGATCTTGAAGCAGGCTATAGAGAACAGTGGGCCTGATTATAGACATCTGTGTCTGAGCCCAGATCTGGGAGCTGGAGGTGAGGCCTCCCTTGTAGTCAAGCATCTAGCTTCCACACACACTGTGCTAATGTAAGGATTAAACTATGACCACGTAAGCAGCTCTGGACTATTCATGGTTGTTCAGCGGTATTAGAGCAAATAAAGGGGGCACACGTTTTTAGTGTGGAATGGGGTGGGTGCCTAACTCCTGCCAGGGCTTGGGGGACAGTGTAAGAGAGATCAAACTCAGGGCTCCTAGTGTTCAAGCCATATTTGAGCCATGGCCCCAGTCCCTTTGCTTCTGGGCCACACCTGGCTGTGCTCGGGAGCTACTTCCAGCTTGGTGCTTAGGGGACCACTAGGTGGTAGGACCTGAACCTGGATCTCCCACATACAGAAAGTGAACTCATCCCTCAATGTCTCCAGCCCTCTCAGCTCCTTTGGGTTTTTACTTCTTGGGGCTGGGGCTAGAGATCCAATCTAGAACCTCAGACATACAAGGCATTATGTTCTGCCCCTGAGCCATACCTCCAGCATGATTGAAATATATTAGTAATATATTATATTGTAATTATGCAAGCACTATGTGTAACAGCTAACATTTTCCCATACCTTTTAGGTCAAGTGTTCTACCACTGATCTATATCCCCAATCTGTCAGCACACTTGGGGGTCTGGTGCCACAGTTAGTGGTTCTCAGGCTTACTCCTGGCTCCATGCTCAGATACCACACGGGCAGTAGTTGGCACACTGTATGTAATGCCAGGAATTAAACCAGGGTTTGCTGCTTGCCAAGCAATTACCTCACCCTCTCTATCATCTCTTCAGACCCTTGTCAGAATATTTTTTTTTTTGCTTTTTTTTTGGGTCACACCCAGCGATGCTCAGAGTTACTCCTGGTTCTGCACTCAGGAATTACTCAGGCGGTGCTCGGGGACCATATGGGAT
>JAJIBD010011614.1:0-55846 GCA_021461705.1 Cryptotis parvus | reverse complement strand
TTACTTCATTCTACTAATTGTAAGAAAATTTGTTATCGAAGAAGTCTCAGAATCTTTCCTTCCTGTGGAAGAAATGATGGTTACAGTGTTAACCCAGTTCAAATCTTACTGGAAACTCAAACTATAGGGGTTTTTTAATTTTTTAATTTTTTTTACAAATACAAAAGATATAGAATTAAAAAGTTCATATTTGGGTTTTGGTCATGCAGTGTTCCAGCACCCATCCCCGCCACCAATGCCCATCTCCCACCACCAACATCCCGGTTCCCTCCCTCCTCCCCCAGCCCTCCTCCATGGCAGGTTCTTTATTTCCTTCCCTTTCTCTCTCGTTCTCTTTTCCTTCCCCTCCAGACTATGGATTGCAGAACATACATTAAAGGGTTGTCATGTGTATCCTTTTACCTCTATTTAATGCTCAGTTCTAGGTTGGCATTAGTACCCTCGACAATTGTTAGCACACTGTTCCGTTTTCTGTCTTACCTAGCCTCTGACTCCCACACGTTTGTGAAAATTTCCACCTTTGACAAGACCTCCTGATATATGTTTCACTTGACCTTGGATATCGGTATCATAATATGTACATATATATTTATGTTATGCAAATAAATGTATGACATTCTTCAAAGAAATTGACCAACGGCTCCTGAAATTTGTATGGAACAATAAACCCCCCAAGGATAAGCTAAAGCAATCCTCGGGAAAAAGAAGATGGGAGGCATCACCTTTCCCAACCTCAAACTGTACTACAAGGCAGTAGTAATTAAAACACCATGGTCACGATCACGATCTTCCCGTTAATCATCTATTTGCTAGAGCGGGCACCAGTAATATCTCCATATGTCCTGTCTCATGCCAGTAGAGCAAAGGGCATCGGCCTTGCTACAGGAACATAAAGAGCCTCAAACCATTATATTAGGTCATGGGAATGACCTAATATAGTATTACTGGCATTTGGCATGTCAAATACAACACGAGCAGCTTGCTAGGCTTGCCGTGCGGGAGGCATATTCTTTAAACACCTCCAAATAAAGCATTTATTGATGAACCGCGCGGCCGCCTGCGGCTGCGGCGAGCCGGGCTGTGATGGGCTGGTCGGTTGGGTGGAGTTCTGAAGAGAGGGAAGTCCGGATGTGGAAAATGGCGGCACCCATGGAGTGGGTGGGGGGGGTCGGTCTGGCTTGTTGTGAGGGTTCTGCGGGGTGGTGGGCCAAGGCTAGAACCCACCATGCCTCCCGACTGCCTCATGAGCGGCTGGGCACAGGAGAGAGCAAGGAACCGCTCTGCCCCCATGTCTAAGAGTCTCTGGACCAGCATACCTGGGCCGGATTGAGGAAGAAAGCGGCTGCAGGGTGGGTGTCGATGATCCGGGCTGTGATGGGCTGGTCGGCTGGGTGGAGTTCTGAAGAGGGGGAAGTCGGATGTGGAAAATGGCGGCACCCATGGAGTGGGTGGGGGGGTCATCTGGCTTGTTGTGGAGGTTCTGCCGGGGTGGTGGGCCAAGGCTAGAACCCACCATGCCTCCCAACTGCCTCATGAGCGGCTGGGCACAGGGAGAGCAAGGAACCGCTCTGCCCCATGTCTAAGAGTCTCTGGACCAGCATACCTGGGCGGATTGAGGAAGAAACGGCTGCAGGGGTGGGTGTCGATGATCCGGGCTGTGATGGGCTGGTCGGTTGGGTAGAGAGTTCTGAAGAGAGGAGAGGTCCGGATGTGGAAAATGGCGGCACCCATGGAGTGGGTGGGGGGGCGTCTGGCTCGTTGTGAGGTTCTGCGGGGTAGTATTGGAATAAAAACAGACCTGTGGACCTATGGAATAGAATTGAGTATCCTGAAACCCAACCTCAAACATATGATTATTTAACCTTTGATAAAGGTGCAACAAGTCTAAAATGGAGTAAGGAAAGCCTCTTCAACAAGTGGTGTTGGGAAAACTGGGCAGCGACATCAAACTATAGGTTTTTGTACTATTTTTCTTCCTAATCAAAGAGGCCAGGTTAAGGACCCAAAGAACACAAAACTATTTTAATAGTTGGATGAATAAATCAGAAGTGCCCAAGCAAATTAGCCATCACATAATTTATTTTCTGGTAGCAACATTTTTTGGATACATAAATGTTCTTATCCTCTAACCCCAACATCCTTTTTTAAGAAATGTCCCAAGGGCAGTCAGAAACACACAAACAAATTTTTATTAGTGTATTATTTATCATAGTTGACATTTTAAATCTCTTTAAAATAAAATGTCCAACTCTTTGTTGTCAATTAAAGAAGTCAAAACATGTGCAAAACATGAACTACTAAGTGGTTGTTAATATTTTATCAATTAATTAGCTTTGTGGTACCTCCAGTTCTCTACCAATGAGCTACATCTTATGTCCTACTATTAATATTTAATGCAAGAATATTTAGTGATAAAGAAACTGTTAATGACATACTAATGAACCAGGAAAGTCTCACAAAACTGTCATGAGACTTATTGAAAAATTAATGGGAGAAAAGGATCCAATGATCTTTGCCCTCCATTGCCTTCTGTGGAGTCTTTGCTCCAGAGTGAAAGTTAATCTCCCCCTTGCACTGTCCCGACATGGCAGTGAGGCATGAACTTTCATTTCTGAACAGTAGGGGCTCTGCACTCAGGGTGTCTAGTCAGAGCCTGCTGACCTGGCTGGAAACAGTACCATGAAGAAGCCTCGTTGCTTGCACCCAACTGTGGTTCAATCCCCAACACCTCATATGGTCCGTAGGCCCCTCCAGAAGTCATTCCTGAAGACAGAACCAGGATTATACCTTGAGCTTCTCTGGGTGCAATCCCAACCATTCTCTCTACCTCCACAACAAAACCTGTAACTTCTGCCAGGAAATGGGTGACAACGAGGCCTGGAGGTAGAATTATATTCCCTGTTACTCTCTTCCTCTCTCCTGGATTCCACTCTCTAGAATGCTAACAAGCTCTAATATCTCTCTTCTTTGTGGGCTACCTTCTGTTACTCCATACTTCTCTTTAGCCTCTTCATTTCTTTTTTTTTTTAAGTATTTTATTATACCACCGTGAGATATACAAATAAAAAGATATACAATTAAAAAGTTCATATTTGGGTTTTGGTCATACAGTGTTCCAGCACCCGTCCCTCCACCAGTGCCCATCTCCCCACCACCGCCCCCGGTTCCCTCCCCCTTCCCCAGCCCACCTCCATGGCAGGTTCTTTATTTCTTTCCCTTTCTCTCTCTTTCTTTCTCTTTTCCTTCCCTTCCAGACTATGGATTACAGAACATACATTAAAAGGTTTTCATGTGTATCCTTTTGCCTCTATTTAATGCTCAGTTCTAGGTTGGCATTAGTACCCTCGACAATTATTAGCACACTGTTCCATTTTCTGTCTTACCTAGCCTCTGACTCCCACACGTTTGTGATAATGTCCACCTTTGACAGGACCTCCTGATATATGTTTCACTTGGTACATCTACACAATGGAATACTATGCAGCTGTTAGGAAAAATGAAGTTATAAAATTTGCCTATAAATGGATGGACATGGAGAAGATTATGTTGAGCGAAATTAGCCAGAAGGAGAGAGACAGATACAGAATGACTGCATTTATTTGCATGGCATAAATATATATGTACATATTATGATAGCCTCTTCATTTCTTAAAGTTGGTCAATAGTAGACTATCCCAAGGCTTTTGTCTGGGCACTCATCAACTCACTACAGCCTGGGGGGTTATCCATAGCTCAGGAAGGAGGAAGAGGCTCTGTCCACCTCCAGGGTCTCTCTGCCTTGCCCTCAGGCAGTCATCTAAGCCCTCTAGGATCACTACCTCCTCTTAGGAGCCTATACAGCTCCAGTCTTTGGTTTTCCTTCTGCTTCCCCCAGAGGCATCCCTGCCCCAGCACCTCTGCAATCTCCCTTCTCATCACATTCTACATATGGATATACTAAGCACTCAGTCTTTTCTCATATGCTGTCCTTTTTGCCCTAGGTGACATTGATCTGAAGATACTTAAATGCTGTTTTTACTCAAGATCACTTTTATATCATACTTTTAATATATTTTATATCATATTTTATAGGTGTGAACTTCAATGGAAGTTTTGGAGCTGGAGAGATATAGTACAGAGGGTAGGGCATTTGCCTTGCATGCAGCTGACCCAAATTCAATCCCCTGGCATCCTGCTCCTCTAAACACCATCAGGAGTAATTCCTGAGTGCAGAGTCAGAAGTAACCCTGAGCATCCCCAGTTTTGTCCCAAAACCAAAACGAAAAACCAAAATAGATAAAATGTAGTTTTTAAGGGAATTTTTTTATTGTGATATGTAAATATATGTGGATATATACAGATAATCAAAAGGCTTCCCTTTTAAATTATTTAAATGTATAATTAACTCACTGTCTCCATTGAATTTAAATATTAATTTAATGTGCAGTCATCACTACTATTTTATTATCCCACACAGAAATTCTCTATCTATTAAATAATTTCCTATTTCCCTCTCCTTTCAACCCCAATTAGTAACTAGTAATCTACTTTCTGACTCTGTGAATTTTATTACTCTAAATTAAATGTACTTTTCTTGCTGTTAAAAAGATGAAATTTTATAATTTTTCTTTTGAAATTGAATAAAACATTTAATTTAGAAGTGACTTGTTCACATTTTGGTCACCAACCACATACCCAGGAATTTTTCTGAAGTGGAAAAATCTAATCCATAGTAATTTAAAAATAATGAATCTTGTATGTATAATAAAATTTGACAACTAATGAAGATTATATAAAGCTAAGTGGTATACATTTAATGCATTATGTATTATATTAATATTTCTTTTTGTTTGGAGTTAAAAATAATTTCAGATATACAAAAAGTTGAAAAAATTAGTGCACTGTTCCCATGTACCCTTCATCAACTGCTCTTAGTGATATGATCATACATAATACATTGGCTATTATCAGTGATGACGACTTTAGTTGGATTTTACTAGCTTGTTTTAGTTTTCTTTTCTGGGTCACACCCAGCAATGCTTAGGGGTTACTCCTGGTTCTGAGCTCAGTATTCATTCCTGGGAATACTCAGTGAAACACATGCAGTATTAGGGATCAAATCCACGTTGGCTATATGCAAGATAAGTTTCTTACCCATTTCACTGTGTGTCCTGCTCCTGGATTTCATTAGTTTTTACAAGTATCAATTTCATGTGTGTGTTTACATCATGTTTAATCACATGTATATTTATGGATTTATGTAACCAGCCCCACAATTAGGATATAAAATGATTCCATTATAGCACAGAAGGTTCTCATGGTGTATCTTTTAATATTACCCACTCTAATATGGTTGATTAATCCACGATAACCCCTCAGACTTCCTCTATTTCTATAATTATTGTTATTTTCATTTAAAACACCTATTTCTCCCTCTCATTTCCTAAGTACCTTGCCAATTAGGTGGTTTACATGATCACATGCTTTTTGGTGGGTAGTAAATGATATCTCAGAAAGACTGAAATGAGAGATATTCGGTTTGCTATGATTTTCCTTGTTACACTTGGATGTTGGTAAGAAATTCAATGGTGTGTTGAAGGTAAAGACCCATCATAAATATTTTGGTTTATTTATTTATTTTTGAATTTTGGACATCTCTACTCCTCATGGTTTGGTATCCTCAGAAACTAAAAATCAACTTTCACTCTTTATCTCTGTCTCTAAATTTATTTTTTTTCTGCTCTCAGCCAAGTTACTTTCCCCTCTTTCTTGACCATATAAGACTCTTAACTCTCGCCCCTGCTTCTGTTCTTGTGCATTTGAAATCTATTTCAGCAGCAGCTCATAGTTCCTCTGGCTCATGTCTGATCTCAAATTTGCAAATAACCTTTTTTGAGAGATTTTCTCTGACCATTTAATTGCTTCCTTCTCTCTAATCCACCTCCAAGTAACTACCAGCAGACCCTGTTTTATTTTGTTCACACACTATAAAGAATTTCATAGCACCTTATCTTGTTTCAGTCACTTACTAATTGTGTATATTTCCTCTCTTCTGTAAAATTACCTTGATGAGGAGTAAGATGCTTGCCATTCATGCAGTTTACCTTGGTTCTATCTCTGGACCTGCATGTTCCTCTGAGCGCAGCTGGGAGTGAGCCCTGAGCACAGAGAAAGGAGTAGCATTCAAGTCCAAACTGGTTATGGCCCAAACTTCTTGTCCTAAATAAAAATAAAGTAAATCACTCTTATGACAAAGCTCCTCCTCTCCTTATGTCTGAAACAGTTGGCAGTCTATGAACTTTGTAACTCACATTGATGGAATAAATAGCTATGTCTACATTCATGTGCCTGAAAAACTGACTCCAAGATAAAGAGAAGCCTGATACCATTCTTTAGATACTCTACTATTGTTTATAAAGTGCAGAAACAAATTGAGAATCCCTAGAGCAGCTGAGGATATGAAGACTGTAAGAAGACAGCTGATGATTTTTAAATACACTGAGCTCGAACCTCAATGCTATGAAAATACTGTTGAAAAGTGTGGCCACAGTGATTAGAATGTTGTATTTTGCTGCCTAGAGTCTCTCTCTCTCTCTCTCTCTCTCTCTCTCTCTCTCTCTCTCTCTCTGTCTCCCTGTTGCCTTCTTTAATTTCTTTTAACCAATAGTAATCAGCTACATGGAACCTTTTGCACAATACTGCAGCAGGAAGCACTGAGAAAATACAAGTTTGCTGCCAGAGCAGTGGAGGAACTGCTCCAAATGAACTTAGGTTTGTAGGTTCACCTGCAGCACAACACATTTTGGTTCTAACATCCCAATAGTGAGACCCACCAGCTCAATTGGATTGAATATTTCCTATTTTAAGAAGCAATTTATATACTGATCTATTGCTGGAGATTAATGAATGAGGTTATTTCGTGTTTGGGCTGAAAAAGCAAAATAAATTCATTATTATTTTTTAAGGGGAGAGAGATTTTGGTCAATTACAATTAAAACTATCAGTGACTTCATTTTTCAAAGGAAAGTAGTAAAATAAATTCTTGTACTTCAAGCTAGAAGAGGAAAAGAAAAGGTCCTCCAAAGAAAATATTTCTGTACCATCGTGATAAGACCATAGTTGGTCTTTGGTGTTAATGAAATACTTGACTCACTCAGATCATATCTGATTTATTCAGGTTAAAGCTACTTAAACGAAAATGTGCTTCCAACCATAAAGCAGGAGCTCCTAGGGTACAGGCTGAGGGGGTGTCTGATTAAGGAGGCATATCTCCTTCCCTAGGAGTCAGAATGTCTGTGCACGTCATGCATTAGAGGGAGTAAGTTTTGCCAATTAGACTTTGTAGTCATCAGGGGAACACACCCCCGGAAATGGGCACCAGGGCAAGGGTGGTGAGATCAGTACATGAGTGATCTTCCTTCATTCTTCATTCCCCCACTGTATCTGTCAAACACAAATTACTACAATGCACTAAGAGAAACGGACCAGCTACGGCAGGTGCGGTAGTCACTGAGACTCAGCTCCTGTCTTCAAAACCAGATCCCCTAAGTCAGGAGAGAAGAATGTGTACAAGTCTCCTCTACAATCCAAAAGAAGGATATTCCTATGAAATCTTTTAACTGCCCAAGTGAAGAAACAACTACCATTCATGTCATTTGTCACTTGTCTTCCCGTTGTTCATCGATCTGCTCCATGGCGCCAGTAATATCTCCATTCGTTGGAAATGAGGTCCATTATTGTTACTGTTTTTGGCATATTGAACACACCATGGGTAGCTTGCCAGGCTCTTCTGTGTCTCTGGGTTCATCTCAGGGGCCCAGTGGGCCCAGTCTTTTTTTTTTTTTACTATTTATGTACATGGAAAAAATCTTTTAGCATTGCCAAACCTAAAGGGTAATCTAGCAAATAACACACAGAGATTCTCACACAAATCCATAGAGAAATTGGGAATGATATCATCAATATATAACCAAGTATCACCAGTAGCAGGCAGAAATAGTGAATGCACAGGTGTAATTTACGTGATCAGATTCAGAGGGCAGCCATCACTCCCGAAGTCTGAGAAGTGATGCATGATGGTGTGCTAGGCTGAAGAACCTGGAGGAAGGAGGTGTCTGAGTGTGGGGTGCAGGAGAGAAGGGAGAAGTCATCTACATTTGGCAGGCACTAACATCTCTCCCTTCCTGTGTCTGTCAGTCTCACTGTCATTGTTTGAGGTGAAAGGCTTTAAAATCAGTTTGCTGAATATCCTGAAACACACTCTCAAATATACAACCACTTCATCTTTGATAAAGGAGCAAAAAAAAATATTAAGTGGAGCAAAGAAAGCCTCTTCAACAAATGGTGCTGGGAAAACTGGGCAGCTACATGTAAAAATGAACTTAGACTCCTAACGCCATGCAAAAAAGTTAGATCAAGATAGATTATAGATCTCAACATCAGACATGAATCTATAAGGTACATTGAAGAAAACATAGGAGAAACGCTCTATGACATCGAAACTAAAAAAATCTTTAAAGACGACACACCACTGACCAAGCAAATGGAATCAAAGATAAACAAATGGGATTATATAAAATTGAAAAGCTTCTGCACCTCAAAAGAAACGGTGACCAAGATACAAAGACAATCCACAGAGTGGGAAAGGATATTCACCCAATACCCATCTGACAAGGGGTTAATATCCAGGATATATCAGGCACTGGTAGCACTTCACAAGAAAAAACAGCCAACCCCATCAAAAAATGGGGAGAAGAAATGAACAGAAGCTTCCAAAAAGAAGAAATTCGAATGGCCACAAGGCATATGAAAAGTGCTCTTCATCATTAATCATCAGGGAGATGAAAATCAAAATAATAATGAGGTACCATCTCACACCACAGAGACTGGCACACATCCAAAACAGCAAGAACAACCAGTGCTGGCGTGGATGTAGGGGAAAAAGGGACACTCATCCACTCTTGGTGGGAGTGCCGATTGGTCCAGCCCTTTTGGAAAACAATATGGGCATTCCTTCGAAAAACTAGATATTGAGCTCCCATTTGATCCAGCAACACCACTCCTGGAAATATATCCTAGAGACCAACAAACACATAGCAGAGACACTATCCATACTTCTTTATTCATTGCTGCGCTATTCACAATAGCTAGAATATGGAAATAACCTAAATGCCCGAGAACAGAGGATTGACTAAAGAAACTGTGGTATATCTACACAATGGAATACTATGCAGCTGTCAGAAAAGATGAAATTGTGAAATTTACCTGCAAATGGATGGGCATGGAGACTATCATGCTGAGTGAAATTAGACAGAAGGAAAAAAAGACAGATATAGAATGACTGCATTCATTAATGGGATATAAATATATACCAGTGTTTTACTGAGTGTGGGAAATGGTAATGTCAGACTAGAACTCACCATTGAATATACACAAAGTGACTTACGTGATAAACCCTAAATGTCTGCAGGGATAGCTGCAATGTGTAAAAGAAGGGGGTGAGAGATGTAGAGACAGATAAAGAGAGAGACAGAGAGAGAAAGAGAGGAAAAGGGGGTAACTACTATTGAGGCAGCCTGGGGGTGGGCAGGAGGGGGGTGTGGGTATACTGGTGGTGGGAATGGGGCACTGGTGGAGGGATGGATGCTGGAATACTGTATTACCAAGGACCAATTATGAACACCTTTGTAACTGTATGTTTCACTGTGGTATAATAAAAAATTTATGGTAATTTGGAGGTAAATTTTTTACAAATTATAAAAAATATAATTTCTTACAAATAATAAAAAATTATAACACCAAACATTAGCCAAGCGGCACAAATGCTGGCTGACTTTGACCGAGAATGTGGAAAGATAGGTCTATAGCTGAATCTAAAGAAAACTATGTTCATGAAGAATGAACTAGTTCCAGAGGCCCCATTCACTCTCAATGGAACAAACATCTCTGAATGCAGCAGTTATGTGTACCTAGGTCGAGAAATCAACATGATGAACGACCTAAAGCCTGAGCTGTGCTTGAGGAAGAGAAGCGGCATGGAATGCCTTCAAAGGCATCGAAGAAATAGCTAAAAGGACAAAGAACCTCCGGCTCCGGGCACATCTCTTTGACTTCACCCTTCTCCCTGCATTAACATACGCCTCAGAGACCTGGGCCCTACGAAAGCAGGATGAGAATGCTATTCGGGTCTCCCAGAGAGGAATCGAAAGAGCTATGCTTGGAATATCACGCCTCACTCAAGTGAGAGAAGGAATCGGAGTTCTGACCTCCGTCAGCTATTCCAGAATCAGGGACGCTGTCTCATTTTCCAAGGCATCGAAAATCAGATGGGCTGGACATGTAATGCGATTTGGAGACAACCGCTGGACTAGAGCCATTACCGACTGGATCCCATGGGATGTCAAAAGATCACGTGGCCGCCCACCTACAAGATGGTCAGACTTCCTTGTAAAGACCCTGAAGGAATGGTTTGAGGCTCTTCATATTCCTGAATCAACCAGATGCCATTGGGCTACATTGGCACGTGATAGGGTCCAATGGAAATGTTACTGGCACGCCGCTGGAGCAAATCGATGAATAACGGGATTCAAGTGATCAAGTGATCAAGTGATAATAAAAAATTAAAAATAAATAAATAAAATCAGTTTGCTTATGTGTGTAACTTCTCTATGTTTTGTTGTAGGCTTTCAGAACATCCTAAGCTCCTGTCCTCCTCCTGCGTTCTCTTCCAAAATTCTAGTTGGACTTTTTTGTAAACCCTCCCATGGTTTTTTGTGGAATGAGGTGAGAGTAATATTGATGTGCTTCAAAATCACTTCAGAGTTGCTTCCACCTGGAGTGAGCACCACCTTGGGGAACTGGTGGCTCAAAGTCAACTCTGAACACACTTCTTGCTTTTTTTGCCCTTGTTGTTAAAGTGGAATTCTTTTCAGATATTTTATTTTCAGTTGGTGAAAGTGAATGCAAATGAGGGTCTTCCTTAAAAGTAAAATGTTGAACACTGCAAATATTCGAAAGGAAGATCTACATAAATAGCTGTAAAGACAGAGGAAAACTAAGAAAGCTTGAGTGGAGCTGTTATGAAATGCTAGAAAAGTGAGAACTTCATGTGACAGAAAAGGGGAGGAGAAGAGGAAGAGACAATGGGCTTTGTGGGATGGGGGAGAGGAGGACGGGAGGACAGAGAGACTGTCTTTCACTGGTGACATGCACAAACTCATCATCAGAACAGCATCTGTATGACAAGGAAAAGCAGACACAGAGAGGATTGACTAAATCTGTTCCAGAAAGGGCAGAGATGCTTTGACCAAAGCCTGCTTCTTTGATTTATAATAGATTGTGATGTGATTTATCATTTGAGAATATGACTATATACAACAACCCAAAAACAGTCAAGAATACAAATCAATAAATACCCCCTCTTTTTCCTTTTCTTTTTATGGGGGAGAGGTAGTGCTGGTGGAGGCCTGGGTCACACTCGTATGTGCTCAGGGTTTACTCCTGGCTCTGTATACAGGGTGGTGCTCAGGAGACTATGCCAGAGATGGACTGATTCAAGGTATGTGTCTCACTTCCTGTACTATATCTCTGGCTAGTACCTGAAAGAGGTTTGTATTCAGATTCAGAATTACCTCCAGTTTGGTCAGACTGAAAGCAACTTCACAGCTTCTCCCAGTGAGACATCTTCTTAGATCCTGACCTTTTTTTTTTTTTTGGCTTTTTGGGTCACACCCGGCAATACTCAGGGGTTACTCCTGGCTCTGCACTCAGGAATCACTCCTGTCAGTGCTCGGGGACCATATGGGAATGTCGGGGATCGAACCTGGGCAGCACAGGCCGGCAGCGCGCAAGGCAAACGCCCTACCTGCTGGACTATCGCTCCGGCCCAAGATCCTGACTTCTAAGCAATGAATGAGAGTAACTGAAATGCAATTTTGGGAACTGCTCGACTTTTAGAAGCATAAATTTAGAGGCAGAGGCGAAATTTGTGGTAGCTAAGAGCAGGCTTGTGACATTTACTTTACACCTTTTCATCATAACTTTTCTCGCCTCTAGTTGATTAATAAATTGGACAAATGTTTTTTGCTTCTCTAAACCAGTATCTCTAAAAAATGAGGCTAACACCAGTAAATACTTTATGAACTTAATGCTTAAGGATTAGATAAAAACATGTGTATAGTTAAATTTTGGCAATTCAGAATTTAGCCATATTATGCATAACAAACAGAAATCTATAATTGGGAAGTTCATGTTGCATTATACATATCCAGAGATGAATTTTTGTATCACTGTATCACTGTCTTCCTGTTGTTCATGGATTTGCTTGAGTGGCCACCAGTAACATCTCCACACGTGCTGTCTCAAGCCAGTGTAGCCCAAGGGCATCTGCTCACTCCAGGAACATGAAGAGCCTCAAACCATTCCTTCAGGTCACGGAATGAGGTCCATAATTGTTACTGGTTTTTGGCATATCAAATACTCAAAACGACAGCTTGCCAGGCTCTGCCTTGTAGATGGTATACCCTTTATCACTTAATGCTAGTGATTAAGAAAACAAAACTAATATCTCAAAACTACTCCAGTAATAGTAGTAGCATAGAAAACATTTATGCTAACAACAGCCCCATTAAATGCTTAGGAATGAATTTAATAGATGTTTAGAACGTAAATGTAAAATGTAAAATGTAAAAAAAATTTTTTTGTATGAAAATAATTAATTGACCCAAGGAAGCTACGATATGAAGGCATTATTTGATGATTGGAATGCAAAAAAATACAAATAAAAAATCTATGAAGCCTAAAATTTTGGGTTGTTTAGAAACAGGTAGGATGACAGAAATGAACTAGAAATTATCTCTTAATTAGAAAAAAAAATGAGCAGAAACCCCCTCTTCCTCTTCATCAGTGTTCTGGAAAGAGTTCTCATTCTATGTTGACCTTTGACCATAGAGAAAAATCAATTCACTCATCATTGAAAGCTGCCCTTTCAGCATTGTTGAAAAAGTTCCTTTATTTACATCTTCAAAATAAAATTAAAAGCTCCCATGACTCATTTGCCTTAAGGTTCCCTCTTCTAGTTTTTATTTATTTGTTTGGTTTTTGTTTTCTTCATCTAAGGTGTCTATTGAATAGTCAGATCAACTACTCATGCCTTGGGAACCCAGAAAGTGAAATTCCATGCTTTTAGTAGCTCCTTCACTCCTGGATCACTTAATGTAATATTCTATTTCACTGAAATCTTAACACCTACATTTATAACAGGGAGTTAAGCAACTTCACTCAAGACATTTAAAAACCTATAAATGTCTCACCCAATACTCTCCTCTGAGTCCACTTTCCTTTGCCTATGGGAGTGGGATAAAATATACAGTTTATCCAGGCATAGACCTGCCAAATGGAGACATAGCACTTTGTTTAAAAAGAAGATATCTTATTACTTACAACCCTCACCTCCTGGCCCAGCCTAATGCCATAATTGCTCTCTTAAATTTCCCTTTATTTAACATCATCCATCCTGTCTTCTTTTGTTACCATTATTTAACTAACTAAACAGACCAAGTACAATACCAAAAGCTGAAGGAAGCATGAATTTAACTTGTGGAAGCCTGCTTTTAATTTAGGATTATGGGGCCAGTTTCCTAGAAATTGCCACATTTTAAGGAAAATGGATTTTTTTTCTTTATGTCAAGAGATGGCTGATCTAATTAAATTCGGTTTAATCTAATAATGAGTCATGCTAGTGTTGTCTTCAAAATTAATATTTCAGTCTCAAACACAAATTTTAATCATCAGATTTCTATTCTTGCTAGTCTAAATTAAAAATTAAATTATTGAGTTCCTAGGAGAACTTTCTCCTCTCTCCTAGAGAACTATTGGAAGGTATAAAAATATAAGACAAAAATTCACTGGCTACCAAGCAGACCACTATGATTTTTTTCCATTTTAAAGAGATACTGAAAAGAAAAACTATTGGGGAACTGGGAGACTCTTGATAAACAAAAACTCTTAAAAGGAATGATGAATTTTTGAATTCATAGCACAGAACTCTGTAAATGAGTGTGGAATGGGTATGAGAAGGGCTTTATCCTGGTCTTTTTTAAAACTGAAAGTGAGATTAAGTCAAGAAGGAAGACTTTTTCTTACTCTCCATTAGACATAGCAGGTGCTAGAGAAAATCTGATCAATAAATGAATGAATGACTCTGAACCTGACCTGATACCTCTGCTCCAGATGCTTGTATTTGGTTCCTATGGACTCTTTAGGATACCTGGAAAAATTACAGCTATTGAAATACTGAACAACAGATAATTGAGTAGGACAGTAAACCTGCTCCCAAGGTGAACTATTAGGAAATAAAGCACATATCATTTTGCACTAGGTAATGTTTATCATTAGAGTATACCCAAGGAATCTGCAAAGTTTGACTTGTTAGAAATACAAAAGAGCAAACTAAATTCTTCTAAAATAAAACATCAGTATTAAAATGAAAAAGAGAGAAAGCAAGCTATATTGTACACAACACTGCTAATAAGACAAAAAAGCTACAGTATATAGATAATAAAATTCTATAAACTGTAGGAACTTTCCATTTCAAATGTGTTAGATGACTTGATAAATGTCTTACAGAGTTGGTATATGAACAGACAGGAATAATATAACTTTATGTCTTTCCACCTCAATGCTAAGAACAACTCCTCTCTTGAATTTCTTCTTATCCAGAGTGAAGACTTTTTTTTTGCATGTCAACATCACAGAAAAGAAATAAAGGTACCAAGATGTCAGCTACAAGGTCCAGTAACACAAGTCCCTCAAGATGCACAGTTTTCCGAATTAATTAGACCATCCACAAGCAAAACAAACAAACAAAAACATTGTTCACTGGGGATATAAAACTGAAATATCTCTCCTTCAACTCTGTTATTTTCCCCCTAAGTCTGAAAAAATACCATCTTGATTTTGGTCAGAATGACACTGCAGAAAAAAGTTGCAAGTCCTATAAATTCAAAATGCCCTAGCAGAGACTAACAATAACCACAAAAAAATCACAAAATTCTGTGATTATTACCAAAATGTGGTCACTGGAATTGGCTCATATTTCTCTACTGCTCATTAGCAGCACTGACTGTGTTTATGGAAACCGGGTTTTAATAACACTAGTCCTTCTTCAAGTTTTCAAATAATTTCATAATGATAAAAGTTGAGTAGCATGTGGAATATATACATATTCTACCACATATTTACATGGATTTGTGTGCAAAGACATGCATACCAGCAAAGAAGGTTAACTATGCTGTCCTCTAAAATGGAGCCATGTCTGGGGAGAAACACAATAGACATTGAACCCAGCACATCAGAACTGCTTCATGGTTTGCTGAAATGCCTTTAGGCAGCAGGGAACAGCGTGTCCAATTGGAAGTGCAGGGGAGAATTTTGAAGCAGTCAAAAAAGAAATGAATCCTTCTCTTTTCTCTTTTTCTTTTTGAACTCTATAATATAATTTTTCAACATTGTCCTTTTGAAGTCTGACATTAAGATGAAAATTCCTTGAGGATTGTGAGACCCTGGAATGCATTACAAAGAAGGGCACGGAATGTCCTTTAATGTGGATCTTTAAGAAGAGGGTAGACAGAATTTTTTAGAACTCTCCCCACCCTCTAATTCTAACATCCTATGAAAATGAATTTTAACTTGGCCTGTGTAGCATGAATAGAAGGAAACAACACCAAAACAAACCCTTCCTAATTATGTCTACTGTTCCCGCGATATTACAAGCAGGCTCTTTGTGGCAGGGACTCACTGTTCCCCTATTTCTTCTTTTTACTCACACACTCTGCAGCTTTCAGAATCTTCCGATGCTTGTGTCTATGTCTGAGTATCAACAGTTCACGCTGTCACTTGTCACTTTCCTTGTTCAAATCTGTTTCCCAGGTCCCTTCAGGGCCTGGGAAGACCAAACTTCTAGTCTCCTCAAGTGTTCAGAAGTTGAAGTACCTTTGCGAAGGAGCACAGACTCAAACCCGGATGGAGATCTTGAGTGCCCTTACTTTTGGGTGAGCCAATGGCACCCTACCTTTATTTCAATTTATGGTCTCCCACTTCGGTGCAGGAAGAACTGAGGCCCCTGGGTGTGAGTTTTCTTGTTTTCTGACCCTCCCTCTAAGCTTACCCACCTGCATACCAGACCTGGTCTCTGGAAAATGAAGAGCTTATTGGAAAATGAGGCAGAGCTACTCCTGCCGAAGGCCACGCAACTCCCTGAACCAAACTCCAACCCTCCCCTGGCCTGGCTCAGCCATGTTCTCTGCTCTATTTTCTGTATCTCTCTCTCCCTTTCTTTCTCTCTCTCTCTCGCCTCTCTCAACAGCACAAAGGGTTTAAATCATAATTTCTTTTTTTTTCCAAATCATAGGCTCCATGAACTTCACCCCCTTTTCCTATGTCAACACTGGTCTAAGCCCAACTTTCCCAAAGGAGAATCCTGCACTTTCTGTCTCCTTTCCAGCATTTCTCACTCACTTCTAAAGCTACTACTTCCTACTCACATTCTCTGAACCCACAAGGCTGCCCATTTTCCTAAGGACATTAGGGACCCTCCCAATGTTGATTCCTCCTATTACTCTACCTGCACTCTGTTTGACACCTTACGCCACTCTCTTAAATGCTCTCTTGAATTCCTCTTGGGCCTCTATGGATTTCCTGAACTCAGTTTCCTCTTATTTTCTATGTTGGGTTCACCCTTATTGCTATTCCTTTAAAATATGATGTTATCCTGGTTTGATCCATGGTTATTTCTTTTCTTTCTATTTCTTTAACTGAGCACACCTAACCTCATGGATCTGGGAACCAGTAGAGTAGATGGTTAATTCCACATATCAATGTCATATCTAATCCCCTGATCTTTTGACTCTTATACTTGATGCTTTATGTTGATTTCCTTTCAGTATCAATGAGCACATGAAACTCAGTGTTTGTGAGGCAGACAAATAACTCAACAGGCTAGAACACAGGCTTGATATACAGGATCCTGAGTTTGGTCACCAACACAACAAGGTGCCCAGAGCACTGCTGGGATAAATCTCTAGACACTGAGTTAGAGGCACCTAAGTACCACTAAGTTTGGTCCAAGATTTTAAAAAAAAATTCCTTTTGTTAAAACAAGAAAACATTTCTGGTTCTGTAATTTTTGTCTCAAGTACATTCTGGTTGTGCTCACCCTTTTACTCTTTGTTCCACCTGCTTTGTGTTCCCATACTGCTAACCAACTACAGAAAGCTTGGATTCACCTCTAAACAGATCTAAACCTGCTTTCCCTCTTGACAAGCAATACTCCAATTTAGGGGCCCATAAGGATTAGTACAATATAATCACCCATAAGGATTAGTACAATGGGCTTCAATGCATCTTCCAGTTCTAAGTGCATTCTCCTCAAATATATCTGATACGCATCCCCAGAATGATCCATGATAAAGTCTGACCTGCAATTTATCTTCCTCTTTGCTTCAAGTTTCTAACTCTTCTAAGTAACTATACAGGGAAACAGAGCAACATTTTCAATTAGGCAAGCTAAAACAAATCATCACTGAGAATGCTAGGAGGGAGCCGTGGGAGTTCATTCAAATCTGCAAGCTATGAGAATAAACTTATTTGTGCATATGCTTATCTCCCAAGCAAAATTATTAAGAACAGAGACGATTCCCCAGGGACTAGCATTAATGCCTGGACAGCACTTCACGTTAACAAGTGTTTGTTGAAGTGCAGCTGAAGGGGCTGGGGGCGAGCCCAGCGGGAAGGGCGTTGCCTTGCGGTCGGCTGGCCAGCCTGGGTGTCCCGGCTCCATAGGTCCCTGGCCGCCGGGTAATTCCTGGTGCAGGCGGAGTACCCCTGAGCTCGGTGTGCCCAAGAAGAAAAAAATAAAACAAGTGTTGTTGAAGTGCAGCTGAAATAGACATGGACTTGCAAAGGTTCTCAGAATTCAAATTTCAAGAAATCTGAAGGCAGAGAAGCTGAAAGGGTGGGATGCATTTAAGGGGAAGGGAAGAAGGATAATGCCATAAGATCCTGAAAGAGGAACGAAGCTTGGGCTTCCGAGCTCTATTTGAAGACCAGAGGCACTTCTAATGGGTATGTTGATGGGTATGGTAGTATGACCTGCACTCAAGAGGAGAAGATGCAGAGGAAACAGAAAAGCCAGACCTGCTCTGGCTATGCTCAGGACAGTGTGCTCTCTGGAACTCTCTATCTCTGCCATGAAGAGAGCAGACTCTTGACTTCCCTGTGGTATCAGGTGTTTCCCAGAGAAGTGGTAGTAGTCAGGAGACATGATTAAGCCAAGAAGTGTCTGCATACAAGGAATGGTGAGGTGCCTGGGAACTCGTCCTCCTTCACAATCTGCAGGGCCTTTCCTCTGTGCAATGGAGTGGCGATGCCTCTCCATTCCCTGCACACACTTCCCAGAGATACTGCTTCTATCTAAACCTCTGTAGTCTCTAGCAGGTCAGCCACAGACCAGCAGCTCTGCCCCTAAAAGGAAGTCACTCAGTCCTTATCACATGAATGGAATTTTTCTGCTTATCTAAATGGAAAGGAACACCCCAGGGTACTGTGCTTCTCTGATTTTTTTATTCAGTCTCTTTGCATATGATTTGGGAAGTTGAAGTTGTAACCAAATCCCAAGCATAGCTTTTCTATTACTGTTGTCAAAAAATTTCTCCTATTTGTATATTTATTGGATGTAAATATAGACCTATTTCCCACTTAACTACTTTTTTAGAGCTCTCTTTTTCTTGTTCTAGTTCTTTTTTTTTGTCTATGGATTGGATTCTTCTACTTTTGGGATCCTCATTTTTTCTGATCATTATTAAATTTCTCCAACAAGCAAATATCTCTGTAGCCTTGTTCACAAGACTAAATTGCTGTGTGTTAGAAAAATCATCTTAGGTAAAGTTGAACAGAACATTATATTATTCAGAACCTTTACGATAGAGCACTTAATCATTCAATATAAATATATTATGTTCTGATGAAGTGACTTTAGAATACCTAATTTTCAAAGTAAAGCACAAAGGGTTTATTTTGGGTTCACTTTTACACTCTGGTCTTATTTCCCATTTACTTATATCTAAGGGGCAAAGTTATACATTCATGATTCATGCCATTGTAGTTCTTTTAATCTTCATTTCACTCAATCAATTTAGATTTTTTTTTTTTTTTGTTTTCTTAAATTTTATTAAATCACAGTGGGTAGGCCATACAAAGTTGTTCAGATTGGGTTTCAGTGATACAGTGTTCCAACACCATCCCTCCACCAGTCCAATTTCCCAGCCCAGTGTGCCACTCTCTCTCCACTACCAACCTGTCTCTATGGAGGCACTTCTCTCTCTTTTGCACATTGTGGTTTGCAATCAATCACTGAAGGGTTGTCGTATATCCTTTTATCTACTTTCAACACTCAGTTATACTCAGTTCTTATCCAGAGTGGTCATTTTTTTTTAGATTTTTAATTGGTATAAAAAAGATGCAAATGAAGGGTTAGGGGAAAAAAATTTCTCTCGGTAACGGTGTCTGTTTCCTCCTCCTCTTATGCTGTGAGTAATAAAAATGCTATGTCCCAAAAATTTATTGGTAAGAGTAGAGATTTCTTTTTTTTTTTTTTTTTTTTTTTTTTGCTTTTTTTGGGTCACACTCGGCAATGCTCAGGGGTTTCTCCTGGCTCTGCACTCAGGAATTACTCCTGGCGGTGCTCGGGGGGACCATATGGGATGGATGCCGGGGATCGAACCCGGGCCAGCATGGGCCAGCTGAGTGCAGGGCAAATGCCCTACCCACTGGGCTATCGCTCCGGCCCGAGTAGAGATTTCTATAGCCACTCCAGAGAGTATCTTGACAATATGTATATAAAAAGTTTAAATATTATGCCTTTTAACCAAAGAAAAATTACAGGATATGAGACTAATATGCATCAATCATAGCATTATTTATTAAAACAAAAATCCTGACACAAACTAAAGAGGGTATCAAAGATGAGCCTGAGGAATTCAGGCTGTCATTAAAAGTAGTCACATTGTTATCTAAAGATCTTCATTGTATAGGAGGGGAAAAGTGATCAAAAGAGATGTAGAGTAGGGGCCAGAGCTATAGTCCAGCAGGGGGTGCTGGACCAGGTTTGATCCCCAGCATCCCATATGGTCCCCCGAGCACCGCCAGGAGTAATTCCTGAGCAAAGAGCCAGGAGTAACCCCTGAGCATTGCGGGGGTGTCAAAAAAAAAAAAAAAAGATATAGAGTAACATTTCCCTTTTGTTAAACTATGGGTGCATTTTATTTTTTTTAAAGTAATTTTTATTATACCACCTTGAAAGATACAATTATAAAGATGTTCATATTTGGGTTTGGTCATACAGTGTTCCAGCACCCTTCCCCCACCAGTGCCCATCTCCACCACCAATGTCCCTGGTTCCCCCCCCTCCCTCAGACCACCTCCATGGCAAGTTCTTTATTTCTCTCCCTATCTCTTTTTCTTTTCCTTTCCTTCCCAGATTCGGATTACAGAACATACATTAAAGGGTTGTCATGTGTATCTTTTTGTCTGTATTTAATGCTCAGTTCTAGATTGGTATTAGTACTTTCGACAATTGTTGCACTGTTCCATTTCTGTCTTACCGGGCCTCTGATTCCACCGTTTGTGTAATTCCATTGGTGCATTTTAAAACATACATAAGGATAGTCAGAATGGTAGCAATACTTATTGCCACAAAGTGAAATGTCAGATAGCTTTGAGAAAATCTTTCCATGCTTCTGAAATTATCTTTATTTGGTTCTCTAGTTTTATTGTGATATAATTGATGCACATAACAGTATCAGTTTAAGGTACACAGCACAATGGTTTGACTTACATGGACTGTGAAATGTTTATGGTATTGTTTATTTGGGAAAAGATAATATCACATTTTGATGCCTGGAAACTACAAGGAGCATGACTGGACACCTTTCCAAGATGAGAGGGGCAGCAGGAGACAAGGAGCCCTCCCTGAACCAACTGGCACAGAATTTTTCCTCTTGATTCCACCAAGCAACTAAGATCCAAAAATACATGCCCCAATACTGAGCAGGTTACTGGTATCAGTGCATTCACCCAAAGATCATGGGACCATCTTTGACTCAATGCTAAAAAGATCACAGACCAGCCCAGAGCTTTACTTAAAAAGCTGTTTCCACCCAGGCTAGAGAGGCCCTTAGAAGCACGGGTGGACCCTCTTTCCACACGTTCAAACATTGCCTCTCCCCCATTAAGAACAGAAAACACAGGGTTTGAGAGCTTGCTGGTATAAATATTCTGTGCATGCTAGACAGAACTTTCAAAACAAAACAAAACTTGATTTAAAGCAGAAACCATTCCTCTGTTGTTGATAATAAAAGAGACCAATCACTAGGTCTTGCTTAACTTTGAAATCTTAAAAGCGATTCTTAGTATGTGGGCCTCGTGATATTATAATAAATAAATGACTAGAGTTACTTCTTTGTCAACTCCCTAACATGCTTCTTTTCCATTCTCCCTCTCCTCTTTTCTCCTCTCCCCTCCTCTCCTCTCCTCTCCTCTCCTCCTCTCCTCTCCTCTCCTCTCCTCTCCTCTCCTCTCACTCTCCTCTCCTCTCTCCTCTCCTCCTCCTCTCCTCTCTCCTCTCCTCTCCTCTCTTCTCCTCTCCTCTCCTTTCTTCTCCCTCTCCTCTCTCCTCTCCTCCCTCCCTCCCCCCCATCTCCTCTCCTCTCCCTTCCCCTCCCCTCCCCTCCCTCTCACTCTTCTCTCCTCTCCTCTCCTCTCCTCTCCCTCTCCTCTCCTCTCCCTCTCCTCTCCTCTCTCCTCTCTCCTCTCCTCTCCTCTCCTCTCCTCTCTTTTCCTCTCCTCTTCCCTCCCCTCCTCTCCTCTCCTCTCCTGTCCCCTCCTCTCCTCTCCTCCTCCTCTCCTTTCCTCTCCTCTTCTCTCCTCTCCTCTCCTCTTCCCTCCCTCCCCTCCGCTCCTCTCCTCTCCTTTCCTTTTTGCTCTTTTTTGATTGTCTATGTGTGTGTGTGTGTAATTTGTTCAAATAGTAGGATACAAAATGCTTCCTTCAGACTTCTCAGACAGCAGGAAAGAGCTACTGATTAAATCAGGATGCAACACCAGGTAACACAAGAACTCCTACCACCAACAGACACAGAGCTCCCTCCTGGACTCAGCTCTCCCCACCTTTCTGGTCATCATCTGGAGCAAACTCAAAGGTCCTTTCCCTCCAGTCACCTTAGAAGTATGGAGAGACGTTCCAAGCTTTCAGGTCAAAGAGACATTCAAGCTTGATTCCATGTTATTGCCTACAATATCTTTGTAAGAGACATCACAATTCCAACTATTGGAAACAGACCTGCAACACTATCTAAACATAGACTCTGAGCTCTGTCTCCCACCCAACTAATTAAACTCTCAAGCCTGCTCATGAGCTCTACTAAGAAGGAGGTTGAGGCCAAGTGGTCAGCACAATTTGTCCAAATCTCCTGGTGAACAAATATCTAAGTAAAAGTTGAGAGCAAGAAAGATACTCAGTTCACACAGTGCTGCGACCTTGTCTCCTTTTGGAATCTTGGGAATGGGGCCTAACTAATCTTAAACCAAAACACAGTGGGAAAAATTAAAAAAGAATTTGTGGGTTTATATGGCCATGATGCCACACTAACCAGGACTGTTTCAGGCTAAGTTGTAGAGATTGTAGGATGCATGTTGCAACCTCTGTGCTATTTCCTTTTGGATTGTTTTCCTTGTTCAATTGCACCATTCTGTTGCTTACTTCCCCAGCCTTGATGTCAATACGATGGGGAAAAAATATTAAGCCAAGAGGGAGCAGAAGGCTGAGGCTGCAAACCTCAAGTAAGTATTGCTTTTAGTTCGTCTGCTTTCATTGCTTTTGCACCCAATCTGGATCGTGACTCTATTCTGTGGAAACCAGCTTTCTGGTACCTTGACTTGCCTGGGCACATAACTGATGGCTAGCCTGGTGTTAATCTGACACCTCCATATTCTAATATCCTTATCACAACATCCATCTTCATCTCCAACTCTCTCCCATTTTTCTCCCTTCAGATGCTCTATCTGACACTTCACTTATCCACACTGCTTTCTGACCTCATTTTCCTCCCTTCTCTTGGCTCCTGACAGCTCATGTCTATTGTTTTCATCTTTAATCATGGAAATACCAACACAAACACTGAAAAAAAAATGCCTCTGCTAGAGCAGAAAGGTCTAGACAGTCTTGTTTAGGAATATCTTTGCTACCCTGAGTCTATGAAGCCTCTCAAGAAAATACATGCAGGCCTCAAAACCCCGTGCATTGTGGCTCTCAACTACTATCATGGCCTCCAAATGGGCACACACTGATCCCTTCAGGAAATGAAACTAAAACATCCCATCCTGCTCGCAGAGACAGGGGAGTGAGTAAACGTGTGGGGGCAACTCCTCTCGTCTGGAGACTCTGTGGCCTAATTCTATCTCCTTTCTTGGAGTGATACTAGACTTCATTACTTGGTTCTGATGGAAAGAATGTGACAGAGGCAAGGTGCTGAATGATACTTCTCCAAATCAGATTTGAAGACAGACTGAGTGCCCTCATATTCCTCCTTTGAATCCTGACACACCATGGGACAATGATTGGAAGTGGGACCTTTGGGAGGTGCTCAGGCTTACCTTTACCACTGGGATGAATGTCCTCATGAAAGAGACCAGAAGAGGCCCTCTTGTCACTGTCTTTCTGTGAGGTTCTAGTCAAGTGAGGGCCACTACTTGACATTGAAATGGACCAGTGCCTTGATCCTGAACTTTCCAGCCTCCAGAAATGTGAGGAGAAAGAATATGTGGTTTATGAGCCTTTCAGTCAATGAGGTTTTGTTAGAACAGTTCAAACAAACTAAGGTCCCAAAAAGACTGTGCTCCTAACTCACATGCCTCTTTTGCTCTCCCTACTCCATAATGCCAATAGCCATGTTTTAAGTCCCTGGAGAGATCCAGTGATGAGGCCTTGAGTGAAATATTCAGTCAACAGCTCCAGTGGGATGCTGAACCTTGAGGTGACTACAGCTGGGCAGGGAACCCAGACCTGCCACTCCCCATTCCTAGACTACTGGATCTCAGCAACCACAACCAAGTTTTGTTTTAAGATACCAAGTTTGGGAGTAATTTGTTATTCAGCAGTGTATAATAAAGAACAGGATATAAATCTGCTCCCAGACCCATTAAGTTTTCTTGTCAAGTTCCTTTGGGAAAATCCCAACTTTGTTTGACTGAGCTGGCAAGAGATGGGATTTCCCACGCCCAGGCTAGGGAACTAAGTTTATGGGGGAGCTCTGATAAGAGTGACCCCCAAGGATTTCCATCTAGCCATTTGCAGTGAAGACCGGAAGTTAGGATAGATGACTCTGAATCTGGGGCAAACACTCGGTATGCTTCTCCCTCCTTCCAAAATCCTACTTAAAGTAATCTTCCAGAAGAGTGCTTGGTGGGGTCTGTGTTTCAGTCCACAAAAATGCTTTAAGTTAAAAGTGAAAATGGACTTCTCTTGACCACTTTATTATCTCCAAGATCCTTACCTAATCCTATTGATGCAACAGATCTTAAGAATTTATTATAAGCCAGAAATTTTTGCAGCATATGATACAGATTAAATTAACATTCACATTTTTGACTGTTATAGAAATATGCTCATAGAAATAGCACTAACAGTAGTAGTATAAGTAGCTGTTGTAACAGACATTTCTTTTTATTGCCAGGTACCATACCAACTGATTTATTCTTTTTCTGATTAACCCCCAAATCCACCCTATGAAAAATAAATTGGTAGGCCCACTTTGTAATCAGAAAAAAAAAGATACACAATGCTAAAATTATTTTTTTAACTACACTGAGCCTGTAAGCATTCCTAGAGTTCTGGCTTCATGACCTCTCTTCCGGCAAGCAGAGTCAGGGAATCTTGCCATGCTCTCAGGCCAGTGGGCAAGAGAATTGTGTGAAGGTGGAGACTTCTCTGAGGATAACCTCCAAGGCTACATAAGCTGACCCCCGTGTCAGCATAACTCCCTACACTTTGACCTCAACAACAACTTACTAATGATCTAATGTTCTCTGCTCCTGCCCAGCTTACTCCAAGGAACAGGCAGTTGTGTTTCTGGAAACTTTTTGCTTTTCAAGCAGATTATATCTAGTGTGCTTCGAAAGACAATTCCTTCTGCTTCTCTTGCTCCCACGGGGCTTTTGGCTCTGGAGAAAAACAGAGCAGTCCAGACGAACTGGCAGTGTCATGGTCATGGGCTGAGCAATCTCATTTACTGCAACTCCTATCTGCTCCACTCTCCCATGTCTGACAGTGTCAGGAATGCATTTAGGAAACTGAAAAAACAAAAATACCTTCAGGAGGTAAGAAACGTTTCAAAAAAGGCCTGAGAATATAGTGCCATCATGATCTGCATCTGCCCAACCTGTCTGAATTGTGACTGAAAGCACCGTCAGAATTTTCATCTCTGAGTCAATTTTTCAAAAACCAGTGACCTAGCCCATGCAGGAGACACTTAACTCTTGCAACATGCAGTTGGACTTTAATATGCATTGTACTTCAAAGATCCCATATCACAAAAGCTCCAGTGATATCATATTTCTATTTTTATGAGCTACCTCCCAATAATACATGGGTATTAGTAATTTTCATACTTGTCATATAAAAATGATCATAGTCTCTAGTTCTATTTGGGTAAATAAAATGGTTGGGGAAAGTCTTTTAAATTATACATACACAATCTGGGTTTCAAATTGCCTTGGGCTTCAGATAAGATGATGCTGGCACAGAAGACAGTTAGAACGTTCCCAAGAGTATAAGAGGAATCGCTACATTCTTGTGCCAATATAGAACAGGTGATCCCAAAGGGGGCACCTGGGACCCAAGTCCCCTGGGCATATTTAATCTCCTGAATTCCTTCTAAATTCACCAACTTTGTTATATGTTTGTTACCCTTTAGGCAGAAGGAATTAAAATTTTTTAAAAAAGAGAAGAATCTCCACTGGGGAAATAAGATCAAAGGCAGCTGAGCTGGGTCAGTGGCATGCAGGATAAATATTATTTTATGGTTCAAACAAATCTTTTGGCTGTCTTGGCAAGACATGTTGATAGGGCACTTTCATGTCTCAACTCCCCACTCCCTGTTTCCCCAACCCTGGTGACCTGGAGACCTTTTGCTCTCTGAACGGTCCTCTTGTGATATTTTAATAACCAAAAGGCAAAAGCAGTCATTTGAATTGTGCAGGAAGACTTGAGATTCCAAGCAGACCAACATGAGCTTCATGGTCTATAGTTTCTAACCACCAGGAGGTGCTGAAAGGAACAAATATGGTAATCTTTTGGCCCTGGGGCGACCAGCCATAGCATGCAGTCTCAAACGTGGCTGGGGAAGCTGGAACTTGCTCTCTCCAGGCTCAACTGACCATGGGGCTCCCAGGAGGACAGATGGGTTTTGGGAGTGGGCCCATCACCTCTGGGGGTCCTGGAAGCAGCAGGATGAGACTCACCCACCACACTAGCCACCACCTTCGCTGTTCTGATGCTGGGATGCTACCTCAGGACCAGATTAACAGAGCAAAATGAGTTCGAGCCCAGGTAGGCAGCTCCCAGAAGTGAGAATCACTGGGAATTTGTCAGATGGAGCCAGGGGTCAGCCCTTCCACCCTCCATTTTGTCGAGCCTGGTAGCCCCGCTCAGGAGCTGCCCTGGGGTGACAAGCCATAGCATGCAGTCTCAACCAAGGCTGGGAAAGATGGAACTCGGCTCTCTCCAGGCTCAGCTGACCATGGGGCTCCCAGGAGGACAGATGGGTTTGGGGAGTGGGCCCATCACCTCTGGGGGTCCCAGAAGCATCCGGATAAGACTCGCCCACCACACTACCCACCACCTTCGCTGTCCAGATGCTGACCATGAGGCCCCTAAGTTGCGCAGCCGCTTGCGCACACGTTCCATCAAACTAGTGGAAACAGTTATGTCCTTTAATGTACTGCATTCTATGATGTGTAGGAAAGGTAGGCGGAGAGAGAGATAGAGAGGAGAGAAAAGACATGCAGATCCCGCCAAGTGGTTGAGGTGTGGGAGGGGAGGAGGGAGGTGGGGACATTGGTGATGGGAGATGGGTTCGGGTGGAGGGTTGGGTGTTGGAACACTGTAGAACCAAAACTCTACATGAGCATCTTGCAATTGTATGTCTAAAAGTGGTGTAATAAAATTGGGGGGGGGACACACCACAATCAGAATAACAACAAACGACCCATTAGAACTAGAAGATCTGGGTAGACACTTGACCAAAGGAGACAGTGATCAGCAGAACAAATTAAATCATTGTCGCCAATGTTCCAGGGAAATGCAAATCAAAGCAGCGGTGAGCTGTGGCTTCATACCTGTGAGGAGTGACCTAGATCCAGAGCTTGGGAACAGCTTGGTGAGGGTGCCTGGGACCAGGCACCCTCATTCAGTGCTGATGAAGTTCCAGCCTCTACAGGGAACAGAATGGCAATTCTGATGACCCTAAAGAATAAGACAATAAAAATTTAAAAACATTAAAAAAATATGGTAATATTTCAGTATCTGTATTACGAAGCATAATTCCCAATGGGAGGGAGAGAGGGAGAAAGAAGGAAAATACCTGCCATAGAAACAGGCTGGGGTGTGGGGGGACAGGGGGCATGGTCAGAGGTTAAAGGGGCACATTGATGGTGAGAAATGTGCACTGGTGGAGGGATGGGTGTTGGAACAGTGTGTGACTGAAGCCCAATCATGAACAGCCTTCTAACTGTATGGCACGGTGAAACAACAAAATAAGGTTTTAAAAAAAGAAAGTTTGTGTTACTATGACATTTGACCTATTTTCTAAACTATGTTTGAGCCTGCAGCATCAGGAGCTATAGCATTGTCTGGCCCTCTCCCTGCAAGGAGATGATGGAAAATGCACTTGAAAGTACCTCGTGACAACTGGAATATTAGAAGGAACCTTCAGCTGTCTGAGATGGCTCAGTACTTTCAGGATCCTGAGTACTTCATCAACAGTGTGGACAGAAGTTAGGTTGACGATATGTGGTAAGGCAGAGAGTGAGTGACTGTTACTAATGACTTCTTTCCTATGTAAAACATAAGTAACAGAAAGAAAATAAACTAATAAATCACAGATTCTTAAATCACAAAGAATCAAACAACTCAGATTATTTTTTAATATTTTATTATACCACCGTGAGATATACAGTTACAAAGATGTTCATAAGATGTTCATATTTGGGTTTCGGGTCCTACAGTGTTCCAGCACCCATCCCTCCACCAGTGCCCATTTCCCATCACCAATGTCCCTGATTCCCTCCCCCTTCCTAGCCTGCCTCTGTGGCAGGTTCTTAATTTCTTTCTCTTTCTCTCTCTCTTTCTCTTTTCCTTCCCTTCCACATTGTGGATTACAATACATACATTTAGAGGTTGTCATGTGTATCTTTTTGCCTATATTTAATGCTCAGTTTTCTAGGTTGGTATCAGCACTTTTGACAATTATTAGCACACTGTTCCATTCTCTGTCTTACTTAGCCTCTGACTCCCACACGTTTGTGATAATTTCCACCTTTGACAAAACCTCCTGATATATGTTTCACTTGACCTTGGATATTGGTATCATAATATGTACAAATATATTTATGTCATGCAAATAAATGCAGTCATTCTATATCTGTCTCTCTCTTTCTGGCTAATTTCACTCAACATGATCCTCTCCATGTCCATCCATTTATAGGCAAATTTCATAAATTCATTTTTCCTATAGCTGCATAGTATTCCATTGTGTAGATGTACCATAGTTTCTTTATCCAGTCATCGATTCTCAGACACTCTGGTTGTTTCCAGATTCTGGCTATTGTGAATAATGCTGCTATGAACATAAAAGTAGGGATGGTGTTTCTGCTGCGTATTTTTGGCTTCCCAGGGTATATTCCCAGGAATGGTATGGCTGGGTCAAAGGGGAGCTCAATTTCTAATGTTTGGAGGAATATCCATATTGTTTTCCAAAAAAGGCTGTACTAGATGAGAGTCCCTTTTTCCCACATCCAAGCCAGCACTTGAAACAACTCCTATTCTGTTTTGGAAAATGTGATGGCCACCAGAGGAAGTAGGGAAGGAGGAGTGAGGAGAGGGAAAGGGTCATTTTGATAATGGAACTGGCCCTAGAACTTTAGTCAGGGAGAGGATGAGATGGGGAGGCTTATACATACAGGGAGGTGAAAATTTATAAAGTGTAATTTATTGATGGTGAATGACTGAAATGTAACAATTTTTTAAGAAGCCTGCAAAGTGTGAGCCTGTCTTACGTAGTCAGCAGGTTCACAGATCTATGGCAGGAAAATCCAGCCTCATGTATTCAACAGCTGGGATGTGCCAGGAACATTTTCTGGGACTTTGTCACCATAACAGCATCCATTGGGTATTCCCTATGGTTCTATTGCTTTCACGAATGAGCATGCAAATAACTCAACCAAGGTCACATGGTACCTGAGCACTGGAGTCAGAAATCAAGTCTGGGTGGCCCAGAGAGATGATTCAGTGGGCCCAGCTCATGCTTTGCATGGAGGAGACCCAGATTTATCGGTAACTCTCCCTGAGCCCCATCAGAGTGCTACCACCCAACCAAAAATAAATAAATAAATAAAATCCAGTAGGGTCATTCCGCAGTTCAGGCTCTGAATCACAAAACTGGAGATGCCATAGCCAGACCCTTGGGCCATTTTCCTTCCTCTGAGTGAAATTATCAAACACTCAGAATGTCTCTGACTGCTGGTGACGAAAAGTTTTCACCAAGTCCTGATGCTTTGAGTGTTGATGTTATCATCACCCATTTCTTTGCATGTGAGTTTATTAGGAGGCTATTGTATCAACCTCCGGAACTCCATGGGCTGCTCCTTATGGGGTCGAGCAGCACAGCTGTGGGTTTGGAGTGTCTCTCTTCCAATGTTGCTGGCTGTAGTGGTTGGGAGCTCGTAGCTACACACGCTGACATGGAGGTGAAGGAATGGGAGGAGGAGCCCAAATCCCCACTCCAAGTCCAGCCAGCGTGCCCCCACCCCCGCACATGTGAGTGAACCCTCCACAGCCGTGCTACAGTCTTAGATAATACTAGGAGTTAGGGTTAAGTCCTTCCCAGGATCTTTCACATTTATACACTGTTTACAGTTCTAGGCAGGTTCTAGCTGTGGCCTGTTATCCCAGTGAGCTTAGTAAGAAGCCACTGGAACCCCCCACATCATGAGATCAGTTAGTCTCAATATCTGGACTCATTGCTCCTCTGAACTCCACCCAAGGGAAAAGCCAAACTCTCCCCATTGAGATTCATCAATAAATGCACTAGATGAGAGCCTACAACTGAGAGTGTATCACCTACATGGCAGAGCCTGGCAAGCTACCCATGTTGCACTTGATATGCCAAAAGCCAGTAACAATTATAGACCTCATTCCCATGACCTTAAGGGATGGTTTGAGGCTCTTCGTGTTCCTGGAGAGAGCAGATGCCCTTCTGTTACACTTACTTTCGACAGGATGTATGGAGATGTTACTGGTGCCCACTCGAGCAAATTGATGAACAACCGGAAAACAAGTGAAGTGATACAAGTGATTGTCTCAACCATCCAAGCTATTGCTCCTGTTCACCCTGGGATTCTGAGGACCATCTGTTGGGACCATCTGTTGAGATGTTGGGACATCTCAGTGTCCACACAAATAAAGATATGCGGAATCAGTCGTCAACATCAAAGTTCCCTAATTTACTTATCACCAGTTCCCAGCCTTGCCTTCTCAGTCCTGTTGAATGCAGAGCAATGCACCAAGTGTCAAAATTACCCCAAAGCACTGAGTTCAATATCAGGGCTGCTTTCTTGTTCTCTTAACTCCATTAGCTTCCAAACCACCTCCCTCCTCTTTGATTCTCTAATCATTCTTCCCATCACTTTATTCTCTGATCCAAACCAGAAAAGTATCACAAAAAAACCCTTCTGATGCTCCAGTCTGTGAATCAATGAAGCTCTTCTGAAAAATGCTAATAGTAGTATTTTAACATAATAATACCCAAAACTATCCCTGCAAATGATGCTTCCTTAGAGCAGGTGTGCTAGATCACTTGATCACTTGACATCACATTATTCATCGATTTGCTAGAGCGGGCACCAGTAATATTCCATTTGACTCTATCACATGCCAGTGTAGCCCAATGGCATCTGTTGCTTCAGGAATACGAAGAGCCTCAAACTGTTTGTTCAGAGTGTTGATGAAGAAATCTGACCATCTTGTAGGTGGGCTACCACATGATCTTTTGGCATCCCGTGAGATCCAGTTGGTAACAGCTCTAGTCCAGCGGTCATCTCCAAATTGCATTACATGTCCAGCCCATCTGATTTTCGATGCCTTGGCAAACGAGACAGCATCCCTGACTCTGGAACAGTGACGGAGGTTGGAACTCTGGATTCCTTGCATTATCATATGCCTCAGATACCTGGGCCCTACGAAAGCAGGATGACAACGCTATTTGGGTCTCCCAAAGAGGAATCGAAAGAGCTATGCTTTACTCCTGTGAGCCAAGAGTGATCACAAAGCCAGGAGTAAGACCTAAGCAGCAGCAAGTGTGACCCCCCTCCAAACAAACAAACAAACAAACAAATAAAAGTATAAAACAGCTAGTGAGCAGTTAACTTAGACATTGATCTAGTCCTGTGTTTCTTCTCAGAGGACTATAAGAAATACTGAGAGCCAGATTGGGTTGTCATACTGGAGCTGGGATAGAGGGAGAAGCTCTGGTTTCTTCCCAGCATCTTACAGTGCAAAAGCCCCTCTATTTCCACAACAAAGAATTTTCCAGCCCCAATATTCAATAGCACTAAGTTGAGAAACTTTGATTCAGATTGGGGGCAGAACAAATGAAAGTATCGCTGTCATCCTGGAAATTTTTTTAGGCTTTTTATTGCTATGCAAAGTAAAGTTTGTAATGGTCCCTGGGGAGCTGGACATGGCTGGTGTCCCTATATCTCTGGTTGTGGGTCAGACTTTCGCATATCAGATTTACTTTTTCTCAATTGCTCCTTGGCTTACCCCAAGGGCCATACTCATGCTGAAACACACCAGGTAAAAGCATCCAGGACGCGGTCAGAGTTCAGTCCTAAAGATGCAAATAGTGATAACTGCTCTCTGAAACCATTTCCCCATACAAGGAAGAGGCTAGAGATGATAGAAATGAGAGAAATCAGGAGATGCCAATGCTATGTAACTCAGACCACACAAGCCTGTCTGGCAAGTTTGTGAGTCTAAGGCAATATGCCCCCTGGCTTGCTGGAATGTTGGCAAAGGCCCCACATGCATACTAAATTGTCCTTCACAAAAAGATTAAGCCCAACTGGCACTGCAGGAAGGTAAGACCTAGATAAAAAAGATTAGTTAGCAAGGAGAGAATGGAAAGTTCTAGATAAACTTGATGTTGTAATTTTCAGATGAGTATCAGCTACTTGTTCTTTCTCAGAATAACCCATTTACTGATGTGTCTTTGAGTTTCCCATAATTTCCCTGTCTGTCTTAATGTACCCTAGAGGGCAAGGACTCCTAGTGACCCCCTGCCCTGCATCAGGCAGAGATTCCCTTTAGTCTACCTGCTGTAGAGGTACAACTGGGACTCGAACCCCTTAGCCAAGAAGCCTCACTCAGGGTGCCATCTACTGGATGAAGGGAAAAGGGCAGTAAAACAGTACAAGTTCAAAAGCGAGCAGGGATGAGCCATTTATTCTTGATTTCAAATTCCTTCTGAGTCACATTCTCAAATTCCTTACAAAGGTAAAACAAAGATCACACAAATTTTACTTTTTGAAAATATTCTATATCAGTGTCAATATGCAAAGATACAGAGCCTAATCTAGAGAGAAAAATTAATGTTTTTGTTTCTTTGTTTGTTTGTTTGTTTTGAGATCAAAGCTGGAGATGGCTGCCTGGAAACTGAAAGTAAAAAAAATATGAGGATTAGCCAAGATAGTTAAGAAGGCTGCGGTAGAAATGGTTTCCAGGCTGGACTTGGAAGAAGTGTCACTAAACGGTCCCAGGGTTCATGCCTGAACCAATTCAGGATTCAGAGAATTAGGATTTGGGTAATCTTTATTAAGGTTTCTCATTTCTAATTCGGACTCTAATTTAAAAAATTCAACTTTTGGCAAATGTCAGAATATAATAGAGCTTGAAGGTTAGCCCTTTCCCAACCCAATTTCTACCCAGTAAAGAAAATAAAGTGACTAAATAGGTGCTTGGCATTGGAGACCAAGAACTAGGGGGGGGGGTCTGGGGGAGTTCAGGACTGGCTTGCCCAAGGTAAGACTGTGGTTCAATGCTTTGTAACCACATTGTCTTGTCTCCAGCAGAAAGCGTCAGATTCCAGGACTTTATAGGAATATAAAGGAATTTCTAAAGAATCTGCTAAACTAAGTAGACTTGTTTATTTTGTAAGGGACCAGGTTGTAATCTCAACAATTCCCAGGTGAGAGTAGCAGGAACCTTCTCCAGCCAACATGGCAGCCACAGAGACACGGAGAGTGTGGGAATCTGTGGACAGAACCAGGAGAGGCAAGGGGATGAGGAGACATAGACTGTGGTTCAGGCACCAGAGTCTCCCCACTTCTTATTTAATAAGAATCTGTGGGTCTTGTGATTCATCTATTTGAATCCTCGTGGATAAAACTCCAAGATAGAAAATGGCCATTCATTAAATGTTAATAACTCAGCCGGTTTTTAACGTAAACCTCATGCCTCTCATGAACTAAAATACTTAGGTCAGGTGAAGAGGAAATGTGCTTTGAAAGCTCATTTTAGATTTTCCTTCTCCAAAACAGCACCAGCTAGAATGAACTTCAAAAATGAAGAAAACCAACCACAAATAATGTGTTTTCTGTTCCTCCCTCTTCGGCTTATTGAAAACTCCATTCACTATTCCTCTAGTAAGTTCTTTCCTTCAACAATCAGAACACTGTCCCTGAGACTTGGCAAGTACCATAGACACAACTGACAGGGAAATGTTTTAACAGCTTTGCTAATATGGCAACAGAAGTACATTGTTGTTAGATGCTTCGGGCCAAGCTGCTGTCTTTCCACAGGTCCCCCTGAGTTGCCTAGAGACTCGCTGACTCCTACCTAGGCCAAAAGCCCCAAGGGCAAGGATTAGCTCTTCAGGGATCAGAGAGCACATAGACATGGGAATTGAAGATGCCACAAAAGTGGATTTTAAACCAGATTATCTCATAGAGAGAATAGCTTAGTATTTTTAAGGACATATGTGCTTAGCACTTTGCCTGGCATATAGTAATCACTCAATTAAATAACAGTGCTTTTAATTCTTTTAACGTTTTTATATAACTGCAGTTATTTTATAGAGTGCCTTCATCTTAAATGTAGACTTTGTGCATGCGTACATATCTAAGCATCACCCAGATGAAAATAACAGCACATTTCCAATCCCAAGAAATTGTCAGGCCCTCTCCCATTGACCTGCCTTCACAGAGAAAGCAATTTACTTGATGTGTATCACCGAGCATATATTTGACTCTTCTGGAAATCTCTGGAAAAGTCACCACATGGTATATTCTCATGTGTAGGTAGCCCTTTCTGTCACTGGGCACTGTAGTCTATCCACATAGCTTTGTGTATCTATGTGGTCTTTTTCATCTGCCATGAACAGAATTCTGTTGTGTGACCACATTCCAGTGTATTTTGTCCATTTTTTGCTGGTGGTAGACTTTGCCCATCTGATGATAATCTGTTCTGAGCCATGTGCATGTCATCATATTTTATAAGCATAAAGTATGAAGTCTGCTTCCCTCGTTACTGGTACATCACTGTTCCAAAACCACTTTTCTCTTCTGCTTTTCACATCTATTATTTCAGTGAAGATATTGAAATACTGATTGCAGAAACTTCTAATGTTTTTGATTTCTGCATCTCTCCTTATGTTGGATGATGTCATTTTAGAAGAAAAAAAGTATTACAGGTAGATGTCAAAGTTCCTGATGACACACAGAAATCATTTTATTTTTAAATAGGGAGATGTAAAACTCTGACTTAAAATCACGATAGTCTGTTTCTTTGTTCACAATGCATTTCTTTTTTTTTGGGGGGGTCACACCCGGCGACGCTCAGGGGTTTCCCCCTGGCTCTTCACTCAGGAATTACTCCTGGCGGTGCTCAGGGGACCATATGGGATGCCGGGATCGAACCCTGGCCGACACAGGCCGACCGCGTGCAAGGCAAAGGCCCTACCGCTGGGCTATCGCTCCGGCCCGCACAATGCATTTCTTTAGACAAAATAATACTTGTGCTCTTAGAAGAAACTGTTTGACTGGTGTAAATTTTATTCTCAAAAACTTACAATGTAGGAAGAATGATCTGCTCATAGCCAATGAAACTATGATGGGTAAGGTGTGTTAAGTGTAGTAGGGAAGGTCAGAGCCAGGGGCTCTCAGAAGGAAGCTCCCAAGAAGAAACCCTAGGACTCATCTTTCACAAACAAATCGTGTTACTGAAACACATATCCTGTAGCTGAGACCACATCACAATAGAGCTGTGTGGAATTAAAGTCTTTTCAGCATCTCAAGAGCCCTGTGAAGATGTGCTATGATGCAATGGGCGGCATTAAAATTACTCCAAGATAAAAACTGCTTTCCCATTACAGGTGAAATTAAGGCAGAATCTCCTCCCATTGATTTACTTAGAAATAGATAACTTTCATTTTCTCTTTCCCTTTATGTCAACTAAAAATCTATTTACCCAAAGTTCTTCTGAGACTACCAATGTACGACTCTATTTTTTCCTAAGTCATTCAAGAAACCAAGCCCCTGCCCAAAGGGATATTACCCAGGAAGTAAGAAAAGTAACTGAAATATTGTCCCCTTATCTAAGATGGAAGAACTCCTTTAAAAAACAAACAAACAAAAAATAAATAAATAAAAACAATACATCACCACTGTTGCTCATGGTGGAGAGACAATGATGAGGAGAACACAAAGGAAGCAGTGGCAGGAAGTTCGTCATGAGCTATAGAATGTTCCTCTCCATTTGCCTAAGTCTCAGAGACTCTCCTCAGATAAGGCTTAAAGTACACCTCCCTTAGTCTCTCTCTCTCTCTCTCTCTCTCTCTCTCTCTCCCCCTCTCTCTTATATGTCTCCCTCATTCTTTAATAGTCTCTACTCCAGGGACCCTGATGAGCACAAACAAGAGACCACCTTAGGTGCCATTTGTCTGGCATTCCAGAGGTCCAGAAACAGCAAACAAAAGGTCTTTTAAATAGAAATATTTAGGTTTTAAGTTTTTAGGTCTGGCGGCAACTTTAAGTACAAAAGGAAATGGCAATGAAGACTGAGGCAGTTTCTGAAAAGCTAAGAATGCAGCTCCAAAGATTCTATACAATAACTCTACCACCCTCATCTCTCCTAGCCGAACTCTGCTCCACCCTGTAGTTTGAACTGAGGAGGGACATGGGTGAGTGCTGGCGCCTGCCTCCCTCTGCCCACAGGGTTTCCATTGGCGTCGACAAAAACCCGGGATTCCCAATAGACGACCCAAAGAGGACAGTCACGGAGGCCTCTCACGAAAAGAAATGCCAGTGTTTGTCTGCTCCCATCACAGAAAGTCAGAGGAAGTCACACTTTTAATACTCTGGGGCAATTCTTTCAGTGAATGGGCTTTAATTATCAAAGTCATTGAATCACTGCAATCCCTTGAGCTGGTCTGTGGCCATGGAGATGTTTCATCTGTAAAAGTCCCTTCAGCTCTAAACCTTTCAAGATGATAAGATTTTTAGGGACAGAGTGATGGGGGAAGGGGTTGAGTGCTTGCCACGGATGTGGTTGACCCTGTTAGAATAGTCTGAGTCACTTCTGTGTACAGAGACACTCTGAGCACTGGTGGATGTGACCCCAAAACCAACCAAAGAAAACAGCAATAAGAAAAGAAGACAAGATGCATAGAGCTCACTTCAGAGTAGGGCAAGGATCTGAAAGGGTATGAAGTATGCAGAAGGCATACAGGGGCCACACTGGCCCTTTGGGGTCAGGGGTGGTCTCTGTCCCAGGCAGTCCAGCAAACATGGCGTGGTCCATGTTCTGTGTGTCTGCCAATTTCCCCACCTGTGTATGTCCCACAGGGTCAAAATACCATTTTGTTGGAGGGAGGTAGGTTGTGGTGCCCTGAGGCAATGATAGTGTCCTGAGGAAACGGCACAGTTAAGCCAAGGGGCTGGTTTCAGTCAGTCATCAAGTATAGGTAGCATTAGATGGGCTGGAGGTGGGAGGAGGAGAGGTAAAGAAAGGTTTAAATTCAATTAACAGCCCTGAGTGTTTGTAACTATAAGGAAGAGACTTCCTCCCCTCACGGCCAGGCCAAGGGTCCCCCTTCAAGAGATCTTCAGAAAGATGTGTAAGGTTCTTCCATGTCGTGAACAGTGGGATAGACTGTTGTCCTCTGAGTCACACAATCACTCAGAAGATCTGTACTAGCAGTTGTTGGTGGCTGAAGGTTTTGAACTGACCCAACGTTCTCTTTCCTCTTTGTTGTTATTCTCATTGTTACAGTGCTCACAAGTCCGCTTGGTGCTGGGACTTACATCCACAAAGCATGTGCCCTACCACCAGAGTCATATCCCTACCCTGCGAGGCACTATTTCAAACTTCCCAGAGTAGCAATGCCAGGCATCCTCAATGGCTAGGAAGCTCCAGTTCTCAGCCACAGCAGAATGCTGCATTCATACATGGCCCAGGTGAGCGGCTGCTTCCTGAACAAAGAGGTGACCAAGGATGTTTGTCACCATCACCATCCCTGCTTCCATCAAACTTTTTTTTTTTTTTGCTTTTGCTGTAATACCCAGCGATTCTCTAATTTTTGTGGTAATCAGTGATGGTCATAGAGTTACTTGTTAGCCTCACACGGCCCTGGGATCAATAGCTGAAAGCAAAAGCATCTAGATCATTGGGTCAAATGCAGCCCAGTTTCTCACCAGGTCTTTCCTGCTAGCAGTTACCCCACTGAACGGAATCCCAAAAGAAACCCATCGTCTACAACTTCCCAGGGACAAATTCACATCTTTCTATGCAGTTGAATTCCCACACCAAGTTCCAATGAAGAAATTCATTCTTGATGTGGGTTGGGGTCATAGAGGGGAATGACAGGCAATTAGTGGGTGAAACAAGGGACTCTAGGCTCAGCCTTGTCAGGACAGGACAGTGACATCAGACCATTGATGACTCCACCATCCATTTCATCCACAAATAACTTGTGTTATGTAGTAGCTTAAGGTTTACCCAGGAGTTTTATTCATGAATTCATCATATGCTGAAAACAGGTATGAGAGTTTGTTTCTGATCCTGTAACTCAGGGAAGCCAAGAAGCCAAGACTGACTCTCCATCAGCACGGCCATGAAGACCAATGTCCAAATGGCATCCAAGTCCACTGGATAATTTTATGGTTGTTATTGAATTTTTCAAACACAGGAATAAGGAGAATTGATCACACTGTGCTCAGTGCTGTGCCTGACATTAGTAAACATCTTTCCAGACTTGCCTCATCTATTTCTATTTTGCTGAAGTAATTTTACAGACATTCCATCATTTCATGCCCAAGTGCTTGGTGTGCACTTCTGAAAAATAAGAGCTTCTGGACTCCAACCTCAAACCCAGCACTTTGCCCACTCCTTCCTAGTGTTTTCAGGAACCCACTTTGCACGTGCTGAACAATTGCCAGGGGACAAGTGAGAGCCAAACTTCTTTCCCTACTGAAGCATTAGGCTTCAACATTGATGACCAAGGCAACTGAGAGCATGCTGCATTTCCTTTACTCTTCTCTCTGCCATTCTCAGGCGTGTCTTCTGTTCCTGTTTCTTGGGCAGTTTTTAAACTTTGTTTTTTTTTTGGGGGTTCACACACAGTGGTGCTCAGGACTTAATACTAAGCTCTATGCTCAGGGGTTACTTTTGGTGGTCTCGGGCAGGGGACCATATGAAATGCCAGAGATTGAACTCCAGTTGGCTGCATGCAAGGCAAGAGTTCTGCCTGCTGTACTATCTCTCCAGTTTTTCTGGTTTAGAATTTGTCAGCAGGTGAGCTGAGAGGGCCAGGGATGGTGGTAATGGCACATCCCAGGATAAGCAGAGAAAATATCTGTAGGGTATCAGCAAGGCAGGAATGCTTTAGGGGTTGTAGAAAGATCACTTCACTCCATCACTTGACATCCTGTTATTCGTTGATTGCTCAAGCGGACGCCAGTAACGTTTCCATTTGATCCTATCATGTGCCAGTGTAGCCCAATGGCATCTGCTTGCTTCAGGAATATGAAGAGCCTCAAACCGTTCATTCAGGGTCTTGACAAAGAAGTCTGACTATCTTGTAGGTGGGTGGTCACGTGATCTTTTAACATCCCGTGGGATCCAGTTGGTAGTGGCTCTAGTCCAGTGGTCATCTCCAAATTGCATTAATGTCCAGAACATCTGATTTTCGACAGCTTGGCAAATGAGGCAGTGTCCCTGACTCTGGATTGTCGATGGCGGTTGGAACTCTGGATTCCTTTTTAAAGGAATTTAGGATTTATTTTTTAATTTTTAATCTGGAACTCTGGATTTAAATAAAGCCTTTGATTCTGTTGAGACCAAAGAGTCATTGAAGCCCTAGCCAAACAGAGCATTCAAACCCAATACATCAAGATCCTTCGTGAGCTGTATTATGAATTCACCACCAGGATCTCATCATTCTACAAAGAAATGCTCATTGATGAAAAAGAGGGGTTTGGCAGGGTGATACCATTTCACCAAAACTCTTCAGTGCTACCCTTGAGAATGTCATGTGACAATTAGAATGGGAAGAAATGGGAGTGAAGATACATGATTGGCAACTACACCACCTCTGCTTCCCTGATGACATCACTCTTTTTTGTTAACCAATAAAACAGGAAGTAATCATTCCAGGTTTATTTTGTTTTAGTACGAACATTAGTATAATTTAAATAATTTTTGTTCTGGAAAGATGCTTATACCAACTTAATACTTTCAATTTTTGAATTTGTCATTCTCATGTATATAGAGTATTATCTTGTGCTATTAATCTGCATTTCACCAATTACTTAATTGGACACTTTTTTATATATATATATATATATATATATATTTTATGGGGTTGGAGGGCACGCCAGGTGGTGCTTAGGGCTTACTCCTGGGCGGGTCTATGCTCAGGAATCACTCAATGTAGTGCTATGAATCACTCAGGGAATATGTGGTGTCCAGTGTAAACTTGGGCTGACCAAGTGCAAGGTTAATGCCCCACCCACCATAGTATTTCTCCAGCACTCATTGTATGTGCTTTATTTGGGGGCTGGGGGTGATAATGACATCATTCTAATAACACCAAACAATAGCCAAGCAGCACAAATGCTGACTGACTTCAACCAAGAATGTGGAAAGATAGGTCTACAGCTGAATCTCAACAAAACAGTGTTCATGAAAAATGAACTAGTTTCATTCGCTGTCAACAGAACAAACATGTCTGAATGCAGCACTTATGTGTACCTAGGTCGAGAACTCAGCATGATGAATGACCTAAAATCTGAGTTGCGCAGGAGGAAAAGAGCAGCATGGAATGCCTTCAAGAGCATCGAAGAAATAGCTAAAAAGACAAAGAACCTCCAGCTCTGGGCACATCTCTTCGACTCCACCATTCTCCCTGCATTAATATACACCTCAGAGACCTGGGTCCTATAAAAGCAGGATGTTGCCATGGAGGCAGGCTGGGGGAGGGGGAGGGAACCGGGGACGTTGTTGATAGGAGATGGACACTGGTTGAGGGATGGGTGCTGGAACACTGTATGACCAAAATCCAAATATGAACTTTTTAATTGTATATCTTTGTAATTGTAAAAATAAAAACTTAAAAAATAATAATAAAAGCAGGATGAGAATGCTATTTGGGATCTCCCAAAGAGGATTTGAAAGAGCTATGCTTGGAATATCATGCCTCACTCAAATGAGAGAAGGAATTGTAGAAAGAAGAGATGTGAAAAGTGACAGGGCACTGTCAGTCATAGTGTTTTGAAGAGTCTTTGTGGCCCTGGTGCTGTGGTAAAGGACTGTGGTTTGGATTTTAGACTTCTGGGGAGCACGACTATTTCTGGAGTATTTCAAAGCTCTGAAGAGCCAGCCTGGCACTTCTAGATATGGAGACTGAGAATTAGCTAAGCAGCAGATAGAGACAGCAGAGTGTCGGCAATGTGCTCAGAACCAGTCAGAGACCCCAAGTCTGCAGCTACTGGGAGAAGGAAATGCTGAGACACGCGAATGGGTCCGATTCCCCATCTCACAGCTTGGCTGAGTGTCAACACTTCAAGTGGCCATCAGAAAGCATGCATCTGAGTGTCCGCTTGCTGTAACAGCAACATCTCCTCCACCTCATTTTTTAATTTGGTTTTAGAATTACACACAGCTGTGCTCAGGGGCTTACTCCTGACTCTGCACTAAGGGCTGGAGGGCTCAGGGAACTATATGGAGAGCAGAGATTGAACCTAGATCAGCCACATGCAAGGCAAGTTACCGCACCCACTTTTCTATTGTTCTACTTGCTTCTACTGCATCTTAATTCAGCAAGTATTTGTGGGAACAGGCAACATAGAGGGAGAATTGGGGCAGCCACCATGGTTTGCAAGATGGTGGCTGGTCCAACCATCATCATAACTCCTACTGTGATTCCTTTGCCCAAAAGACTGCCTGCATCTCATTCCTGCCCTCATTCCTCCCCTCTGCAATAGCATCTATGATGTCTCAGGTGAGGGCACGCTGGAGGTACTTTCACCCACCTCCCAACTCTGGGTCAGGGCTAAGTCAAGAGCTTGGCCCGTGCCTCGGGCAGCCAGACTGGAAAGCCTGCCGTCCGTCTGGGGGGGTTCAGCCAACTAGCGAATTACCATGCAGAGAATCTATACCAGACGCCGGCTGGAAGAATCCAGTCTCAAGAAGCAGTTTATTGATCTGGCAAATGATTAAAAGACAGCAGGGATGAGCTCCAGGGAGGTTTGGGTTGTTCCATCCTGAAAGTGAATTGGAAATTTCCCTGGAGGGTCATTGGCCTGTCTTTTGTTGCAGTCATGGCCAAGGACTTCTTGGTGCCATCAGAGGTCACGGAGCTTCCCCACTGAAGTCCCCTGGTTCTTTTCTCTTCTCTGGGAGACACTGCTGGGAGGGAACGTCAGGCTCAGGCCAGAGGTGAGATATCGGTACACCGCCTGCCAGAGAGAGGCCTTTGCCAGAAGAGCCCCCTGCAACCAGTTCCTTGGGCTTTGCCTTCCCCTCTCTCTTTATGATGAGGGGGATAATTCCTGGAATAGCTGTAAAATTTGAGGACTGCTCCAAGAGGCGAGGGAGGGAAAACTGGCTTGCACACATCATAGAGAGCTGACCACTTCCAGGAGTTGGGAGCCGAGATGGAATTTGGGCTGGTACACATTAAGTCACCTGGAGTTGTCATTTGAAACAGACATTTGTGGCTGCCAAGCTCAGATGACCTAATGTGCCTCTGCCACGCTTTGCTTGGACTTGTCACTCAGGGTTGGAGGAGAAATCACAGGAGGTTCAGTGCTCAGGCAGCCACTTATTTACAGCTTGTTCCTAATGCAAGGGCTTTTACAGTGGTGGTTTTGCGGACAAAAATACATACAAAAAGGCTAATGTAATCACTCATGTTGGCAGTGAAGTGTAACCAGATTGGGTTTCAGCAGGACACCTATCGCAATGAGGCACGCTGTAGTCTGATTAGAGACCAAGCAGCTTTCTCCTGAGTCAATTATCTACCGCCCAGACCAGCAATAGAACTTCAATACCCAGTGAATTGTGAGCCACTTCTTCCAAAAACACTCCACATTGCTCCTCTCAGATGATTTTTGACCCCTTGATTATAATTATTTCTGCTTACCCTGTAAGCAAGTCTCAACACCCTCTCTCTAGCAGATTCAGCTGGGCAAACCTTAAGAAACAGAAAGACCTATATGTCCCTTCCTCTCTTCAATCTCTCTACACAGTGTGCCTCCTGTAGTAAAAACACAGGATTTCAGAACAGTGTTCATTGACACAAGGGGAATTTCTCAGGCATTTTCATGCTGAGACCTTTTTATAGCAAAAAGGAGCAGTCTGTATCCTTCCCACTCTTCCCAGACCACCTCCTCTAGCCCCCTGCTTTTCGTCAAAGATAGCTGAGTTCAGCTCATTAATTATCCATCACCCAGATATTCCGGCCAAGAATGTTGATAACATCAGGACTCCAGGGCACAGCCAGCAGTAGCCAGACCCAGTGGGTGATGCAGAGACTCTTGCTAGCTTGATCTGTAGATCAACAGCCCCAGAATTTCTTCCCAGGCCCTTTTCAGAGACCGAAAGCTCCACCTTCTGATCTGTTTGTTAAGCTTTCAGGGCAAGGGTGGCCCCTGCTACAAAGTAGCAGTACCATGGGGCTATTTAAAATACTGGCAATACTAAAAATAATCAAAGGACATGAGAACCCTCAGATGCATACCTGTGCTCTATGCATGCAGATATGTTCTTTACTATCATAATATCACCAGTGTGCCTGCATTTCTGAATGATTAAAATAGTCTATCTGTATGTATCTCTCTCTATATATATCCACATCATGATTTCACTCTCTTTCCCATTCAGGGGAAGTCATGCAGTAATTACATTTTGATCTAAATTTCAGAACCCACGTTGGGATATCTGATGTGGCAAGCATGATGAGTACTGTCTTGTCTGAGGAAAAGTGTCTATCTTTTAGAGGGAGAAAGAGAGAGAGAAATACATAACCCCCATTTAAATACAGGATTCCTCAGATCAGATATTTTAATAAGCTAATACTTATTTCTATCCTTGAGAAATTAATGAATGTAGAATGATTACACAAATACCCAACAACAGGTTTTAAAGCGAAGAATCTTGTTTTGTTCACAGATGTCTTTAAGTTATTCACAATGGCAAAATGAACTTCATTTCGGAGGTGGAGAATTGGAGGCCATAAAAATGAGATACCCATCCTCTGTCACTTGGGGAAGTCTCATTCTATGGCACCTCATTTAAAACACATTCCATTAGCTGCCCTGTCAAAGACCCTCATTTCCTTCTGCAGACACTGGCTTTAATGGGCATAAAGACAAATTCTGGCACATGGCAGAACTTAACCAGTTCTTTCTATCAGGAAAAAAGGAAGGCAGTGGTGAGGGGCAGGGCTGACAGTGAGGGGGAGAGGTGGGAGTGGAGAACTGCTGAATGCTTTATGTTTCCTTGATTGGGGTCATGGCTGCTTCCTGGAGTTAGCTGAATCAGACTAGGATTCAGGGCTGTGCAAATCCTAGGATTTCTGTTACATTTTCTAATTGAAAAATATATTCAAGGGTCAAATTCAATTCATTTATCCATACTCCATCCTCTACATCAGTCAATTTTTACACCTGACTGAGAAGCTACTGGCCCCCGGGGGGCGGGGAAAAAAAAAAAAGAAAAACGGGTGAATTGGTTCACCCACCTGACCTTTGACTTTACCTTTGTCTCAGCCCTATTCAATATTGATTATAAAGAAAGTCAAAAGCTAGGGGGATGAGGGGGGAGCATAGGGTTTCTTGGATGATGGTAGAGGAATCTTGAAACATTGATGAAGGGATTGGTGTAGTAGTTCTGCAACTGCAAATAATTGCCTTGATGGTTTTATTAAATATTATAAACTATTATATATAGCTTTGATATCCCTATTAAAAATTAAATTAAAATTGGAGAAAGTCACAGGGCCAGGAAATAGTACAGTTAGGAAGCCTGTTTAGTATGTGTCGGACCTGGGTTTGGTCCCAGTACCACCTGGTCCCCCAAGCACCATTGGATGCAGCCCTTGAGGTCTCCAGGACCTCTGCAGTTGCCCAGATAATCGAAGAAATCAGGGCATCCTTGGTCCTCACATTGGCTAGCAGACCCTTGAGTAGTGGACTCTGGACCAACTGAACACAGCTTGGGAGTCTTAAAAGAAGACACTGGCACATATTCAAAAGACCAAGAACAACAAGTGCTGGTGTGGATGTGGGGAAAAGGGGACACTCATCCATTGTTGGTGGGAATGCTGGCTGGTACAGCCTTTCTGGAAAACAATATGGACATTCCTCCAAAGACTAGAAATTGAACTCCTATTTGACCCAGCCATACCACTCCTGGGAATCTACTCTGGGAAACCAAAAATATGCAGCGGAAACACCATCCCTACTTTTATGTTCATAGCAGCATTATTCACAATAGCCAGAATCTGAAAGCAACCAGAGTGCCCGAAAATCGATGACTAGATAAAGAAGCGTTGGTACATCTACACAATGGAATACTATGCAGCTGTTAGGAAAAATGAAGTTATAAAATTGGCCTATAAATGGATGGACATGGAGAAGATTATGTTGAGCGAAATTAGCCAGAAGGAGAGAGACAGATACAGAATGACTGCATTTATCTGCATAACATAAATATATATGTACATATTTTGATACCAATATCCAAGGTCAAGTGAAACATATATCAGGAGGTCTTGTCAAAGGTGGAAATTATCACAAACGTGTGGGAGTCAGAGGTTAGGTAAGACAGAAAATGGAACAGTGTGCTAACAAGTGTCGAGGGTACTAATGCCAACCTAGAACTGAGCATTAAATAGAGGCAAAAAGATACACATGACAACCCTTTAATGTATGTTCTGTAATCCATAGTCTGGAAGGGAAGGAAAAGAGAAAGAGAAAGGGAAAGAAATAAAGAACCTGCCATGGAGGAGGGCTGGGGGAGGGGAGGGAACCGGGATGTTGGTGGTGGGAGATGGGCACTGGTGGCGGGATGGGTGCTGGAACACTGTATGACGAAAACCCAAATATGAACTTTTTAATTGTATATCTTTGTAATTGTAAAAATTAAAAAAATTTAAAAAAAAGAAGACAAAGAAGAGAAAGAAGGAAGGAAGGAAGGAAGGAAGGAAGGAAGGAAGGAAGGAAGGAAGGAAGGAAGGAAGGAAGGAAGGAAGGAAGGAAAGGAAGGAAGGAAGGAAGGAAGGAAGGAAGGAAGGAAGGAAGGGAAGGAAGGAAGGAAGGAAGGAAGGAAGGAAGGAAGAAGGGGAAGGAAGGAAGGGAGAGGAAGGAAGGAAGGAAGGAAGGAAGGGAAAGGAAGAGAGGAAGGGAGGAAGGGAGGAAGGGAGGAAGGAGGAAGGAAAGAAATAAATCCAGTCTTTCCAAGGCCACTGAAATGTGACTCTAAAGAGGAGCATTTACAGAAGATCTCCATTCAAATACAAAGACACTGAATTAGCTGCTTCCTGAGAAATGTGGGAATTGTGGGCCCCCGAGTCTTTCAATCCAATTCCTTCCAAGACTGGTGTTGATCTCCCAAGATCCAAAGGCCTGTCAGAGGGGTCTCTACACTCAGAAAACCTCAAGGGGATGAGTTGGGATTTTGGCAGAGTATCAGACAAGTAACTTTCATTAGTGTTATCATGGACTAATGTCACCCAAAGTCGCCTGAATAAATACTCTAAAGGTATGAACAAATTCCTCTCTCTTTACATTAGAGGGTGGGCTGGGGAGGGGAAATTCAGCAGCAAGATTCAGACATGCCACAGACTCCTTTCTCTCTAAATACGAGATTTTATTTCAAAGCTAAGGTGAACTTGGGGCATCTGTAATGGTCCCTTTCTGTGAGATAAGCACTGCAGCCTTGCTAGAAATAAAGCTCACAGGGAAAGCAAGACTTTTCTTGTCCAAACAAAGAGATTACTTTCTAGCAACTAAGTTTATTCTCTTTGACCTTGCCTGCCACGTAGGCAAAGAAGATAAAAATAAGAGTGAGAACTGAATGGGAGCTCTGGTGAGTAAGGAGGTGGAGAAAGTGAAATATTCTAATTATTCGTAAGAACTTCTCTTGTGTCCAGCTGTGCCTCAAGAATAGAGCAAAGATGATTTTGCATTGTGCTTGCTGTGGACTTGTGATGGAGAGGCCACAGGACGTTTATTATGAGTGACTCTCAACTCTGCCGGTCATAGGCTGGGGTGCTGGGGCTGAGGACAAGACAAGCACAGGGGTGGACTCGGGGAGCTTGGGAACACTCTGCCTTCTCTGTCTCAGACATGCTGGTAAGAGGGGCCCTGATTCCCCTTGTAAAAGTAGCTCCAGAGCAAATCATTAGCACATCTAACTTCAATATTTTGAAATCCAGAAACAACATTGAGTCATGCTGGTCGTACTGTAAAGTTTTATGGCTGCTTTAAGGCAGAGTCAAAAACAGGCTGGGGATCATGTGAATTATCTCCTCACATGTGTCAAGCCCAGGGATTTGGCATATGGATCAAAATCACAAAAACGGAGCAGGGACGCCACTGGGGATGTGTCATTAGCAGAAGGTTCCTGGCCTTAGGAAACATATGGCAGCTCATCACGCAGGTTCCCCCATTGTCTGAACCGCACAGCTGGCCCAGTGTCCACTCTTCAAAAACCTGAGACTATAAATATCCTTTATCCTGGACTAAAAATACTTGTTTAACACACCAAGAAGCCACAGAGAAAAAAATATTGACCACAGCAGCTATCCACTTGCGTCTTCCAGCATCTAGGTTGTTCTGGCAGGGCTCCTATGAGATTGTGAAGACAGGATTTTCAGAAAGAGAACCAGTGAATGAATGAAGGAATGAATGAACTGATACTTTTTGGAGGGAAATCTCAGTTTGTGCTGATGGTGAAATGACCTATGCACTCTCCTTAGCTGCTTTTGTGAATCTCTACTAGACCCTTCTCAGAAACCTTTTCCAGTTCACTAATTTCACTTCAAGCCTTGCCTCTGTTGAGATGCTTAGTTACTAGAGAGCCCAGGAATGGATGTTGAACCCACAGCCTCCAGGGCCACGAGAACAAGACTGCATCCCCAGATTTCCAGGCTGCTCGAAGTGATTGAACTGAATTGGCAATAATTCTAACACCTTTCAGAATGAGCCATGCTCAACATGAGAAACTGCAATAAAATATTTTAGAAGACAAATGAGTAGGCCTGCAGTGCCAAGCACTGAAAGAGATGATAGAGTTACAGTAACTAAACATAGATGGAATTAGTACCAGAGTGGACAAAGAAATCAATGGACCAGAATAGAAGGTCTAAAAATAGATCCACAAACTCAATATAATAGAATAAAGGCAGCATGTTCATTTAGTGGGAAACATTATTATACATTGTGCAAATATAGTTGGCTAATGCCTCAGAAAATAATAACTTGGATATGTTCTCATGCTTTATACCAAAAGACATTTGAAATGAACAGATGAAATGAGTAACACAAAATCACCGAAGAAAATAGATCTCTTTATATAGTTGTTTATGACAAGAAGCAGGTTTTCTATACTGAAGAGGCAGAAATCATGAAGGTAAAGAAGGACAGGAAGAAGGATGGAAAGGGAGAAGGAAAGAGAATGGATGAAAGAGAAAAAAAGATAGATAGATAGATAGATAGATAGATAGGATAGATAGATAGATAGATAGATAGATAGATAGAGAGAGAGAGAGAGAGAGATAGAGAGTAGATAGAGAGAGATATCTGCACCATCTGTACTTTTATTTTCATAGCAGCACTATTCACAATAGCCAGAATCTGGAAACAACCAGTGTGCCCAAGAACTAATGACTGGATAAAGAAACCTTGGCACATTTATACAATGGAATACTATGCAGCTGTTAGGAAAAGTGAAGTTATGAAATTTTCCTATAAATGGATGGAAATAGAGAGGATCATGTTGAGTGAAGTTAGCCAGAAGGAAAAGACAGATACAGAATGACTGCATTTATTTGCATGACATAAATATATATATGTATATATATGTACATACTATGATACCAATATCCAAGGTCAGGCAAAACATGGATCAGGAGGTATTGTCAAAGGTGGAAATTATCACAAACGTGTGGGGAGTCAGAGGTTTGGTAAGACAGAGAATGGAACAGTGTTCTAATAATTGTCGAAACTGCTAATACCAACCTAGAACTGAGCATTAAATACAGGCAAAAGATACACATGACAACCTCATAATGTATGTATTGTAACCTACAATGTGTAAGGGAAAGAAGAGAAAAAGAGAAAGAGAGAGAGAGAAGGAGAAAGAAAAGGGATAAAGAACCTGCCATAGAGGCAGGCTAGGGAGGTGGAAAGGGAATCGGGGACATTGGTGGTGGGAAATGGGGACTGGTGGAGGGATGGGTGCTGGAACACTGTATGACCGAAACCCAAATATGAACATCTTATGAAGATCTTTGTAATTTTATATCTCATGGTGGTATAATAAAACATTTTTTAAAAGGAACTTACGAATAGAATGTTAAAGGGGGAAAATGTGCTGCCTCTCCTTCCTATTTTGAGTGGAATGTGAAATATAAAGCTTGGGCAGCCTTTTTATGATCATAAGAGGTCAAGCACATTAGAGAGATTTTAGCCTCAGTACAGAGTCCACCATGGCTCCAGTCTCCTAACTGTGTATGAAAAACTAATCCTCACTGGTTTAAGATAACATAAACCTGTTTCTCTATTTATTGGTAAGAAATGTATTCCTTACAGATGAGAGATAATAACTGTCAGAAAAATATAAGACAAACACATCATATACATCAATCATTTAATACACAAAATGAAAGGGAAGAAAAAGAAGAATACATTCAAAACATGCTGGAAGAATAAAATTTCTATTTTTCATATGTTTTTTATTGAATTTAAAACTGTGCTATTAAACAAGATGCTTAAACTCTAAAAATGGCGTTAATTCACAGTGTCAGACCAAACACTCTGGATCTTGTCACTTGTCTTCCCATTGTTCATGGATTTGCTTGAGTGGGCACCGGTAACATCTCCATATGTCCATGTCACATGCTAGTGTAGCCCAAGGGCATCTGCTCACTCCAGGAGCACGAAGAGCCTCAAATCATTCATTCAGGTGATGGGAATGAGGTCTTTAATTGTTACTGTTTTGGCATATCAAATACAACATGGGTAGTTTGCCAGGCTCTGCAGTGCAGGTGGGATACTCTCAGTAGTAGCTAGGCTCTTAGTTTGTGCATTTACTGATAAACAGCGTGTCCACCGCAGCCATGTGCAACAGGGAGAGATCTATTTTTCTCTTGGGTGGAGCTCTGATGAGCTGTGGAGTCCAGATGTTGAAAATGGTGGCCCTCATGGTGTGGGGGGGGGTTCCTTTGGCTTCTTGTGAGGCTTTATTGGGATGACAGGCCAGGGCTAGAACCCGCCTTCTCTCCTGGATGCCTCATGATTAGCCAAGCACAGGAGAGCCAGTAGCAACTCTGCTCATGTATCTGAGTCTCTGGTTCAAGTATACCTGGGCTTGAAATAGAGTTGGCTGTAAGATGGGATTCTGATGAGCAGGGCTTGCAATTGCCTTTTCTCTTGGGTGGAGCTCTGATGAGCTGTGGAGTCTGGATGTTGAAAATGGCTGCCCACATGGTGTGAGGAGTTCCTCTGGCTTCTTGTGAGTCTCTATTGGGAGGATGGGCCAGGGCTAGAACCCACCTTCACTCCCAGATGCCTCATGATCACCCGAGCACAGGGAGAGCTGGTAGTAGCTCTGCCCCGTGTATATAACACTCTCAATATATACTCATTTAATAACCAGAAGAAACTCTAGTTTGGGAGCTGCAGTGATAGTCCAGTGGGTAAGGACGTTTGCCTTGCATGCGGCAAACTCAAGTTTGATCCTTGACATCCCATATAGTTCCCCGAGCACCACCAGGAGTAATTCCTGAGTTCAGAGCCAGGAGTAACCCCTGAACATTGCCAAGTGTGACCCCCAAAAGCAAAAAAAAAATCCAAACAAAAAACTCTAGTTTAGGCCAGAGAGCTACTGCAAGGGCTAAGGCCCTGGCCTGCATAGTGCCAAACCCAGTTTGGTCCCCAGCACTGAATATTGAACCCAGCACTGCCAAAGTAATGCCTAAAAGAGAGTCAGGAGTGAGCGTTGTGCACTGTGGGCAGTAACCCCAAAACAGAAAATAAAACAAAAAATAAATCTCTGATACCAATTAGTTTATCAAGCCAACAACAACAAAGAAATTCATAAAAGTAAAATAAAATTCACATTCACAATTATTCGTTTTAACAGTATATTGTCAAAAAGGGGAAGACTATGAAATCCTACTTTATATTTGCATAACTATAGAAGATTAGCTAGTGAATAACTATGTAAAATGAAATGATATGTAATATGGCCATTGTCAGTGTGTTATAGAAGAATATTGATTGAGACAATTAAATTGATTATACTAAAGTGAATAGAGCAAATTTCAAGATAGAATGCAGCCTGATGATTTTTTATAGGGGCCACATCCAATGTTGTTTGGAAGAAGGACCAGGGTTGTTCCCAATAATGTGTCTGTGGCCATCCAGTGCTAGGGCTCAAACTCAGGGCTTAAACATGGTAGGCAAGAGCTCTACCACTCATGGTCCTCACCAACACAGGATCATTTTGTTACTGAAACCTGAACCCACACCAGTCTTGATAACCACAGCAACCCAGAGCTGAGGACAGGGCCTGTCACAAATTAGTGGACCTTTCTTTCTCATTTTGTTGAGTGAATTATAGGAAAAAGAAAGGTAGCCAAGTGTGACTAGTGGGTGGGTTTTTTGTTTTTTCTTTAGTCTCCTTCCCTCCATTTATTTGACTTGAAACAAAAATGGATTTTATTGCCTTGGAAAAGCATAAAGGCAGTGAAATCAACCTTTCTCTTCTCCACCTCAACTCCTTTCCTTTGAATGTTTATGCCCCCACATTTTTTTTGAAGTAAAACCAGATTTTATTCAGAGGATTTGAGGAAGAAGAAGGAGGGAGAGAGAGTGTAATGCGTTCAAGAGAGACCATAGACTTCTCCAAAAGCTGAGAGCCCCAATTGGGTCCCTACTTTCTATTAACCCACTTGGTGTGTGGTCTTCAGTGGTATGGTCCTGGGCAAGCCATGCCATTGTGAATCAGACAAAGTAAAAACCCCAGGCCCGTGGGAGGGGATGCGGAAAATTCATGGCCTTCTTTTATTGCCCACTCAGCCCTTGTGCTTTGGAATTCTCCTTGTCCCTCCCAGCTGGACTACTAGGATGAATAAGGGACAAGATTCCCATCTCCTCACCCCCAGAGGCTAGCAGACCCCAGAGTGCCCAGTAACCAAGCCCCCGGCTCTCTTGCAACACTTCTCCCAGAGGAAGATACAGCAACCAGAGTCATCTCATGTGTGGACAGTTAATGTTTAATTCCTCGGGCTCCCTGTCAACTTTTCTAAGTAAATCAATAATATCAGAGAAAGAAGTAGGTAATGCCACAGAAAGTGCAAACACTGCTCTAAATCTCCTCTCGCATACATTTCAAAAATCCTCCTTCAAAAACTTCCATCACACCAAGACCATAAATGTCAACATCATTGTAAACACATTTCCTTCAACTATAGCAAGTTTTTTTCATTAAATATTTTATTATACCACCGTGAGATATGTATTACAAATACAGTTTAGAGGTTTCAGTCACATAGTGTTCCAGCACCCCGCCCTCCACCAGTGCCCATTTCCCACCACCAATGTCCCCGATTCCCTCCCCCTTCCCATAGCCTGCCTAAATGGCAGGTTCTTTATCTCTTTCTCTCTCTCCCTCTCTCTCTTTTCTTTCTCTTATACATTGTGGGTAACTATAGCAAGTTTTTTTAAAAGAAATAAATATAAAATCCTCTCCTCTACTGAATCACCCCTAACTTGTTAGCATGCAGACTGCTTCTTCCAGCAGCTTTGAAAAACAGGTTCTTAGATTATTTCCTGGGTTTGCTTGTATCTGATCAAATTGAGTCAAAAGAGTGAATGTGTGTGTGGATCTTGAAAGCAAAGGAAGTAAGATTAAAAGCAGCGTTTTAAGAAATTAAAATTCTAGGTTTGTTTGGAGTGCTCTGAAGTGGATAGGGTTATCCACGGGCCACCGTTTGTTCAGCTCACAGAGCGGTGTAGGGCATCTGAACTTTTCTTGGTGGGCATATGTGTGCATTTAAGTGCATGATTAGAGCAGCAAGGCATCTTCATACCTATACAGTCTACACAAAATTGCGAAGGACTAAACCTGGTGTATTATCCATTTTACACTTAAGTCTGTGTATGGAATGGTCAAGGATTTAATATACAGTTAACTGTATCAATAGCACAGATGAAGATAATATGAAAGGTCAGTCGTACTAAGAAATAACCTTTCAGAGGGGGACACCCGTGGTTCTGCAATAGCTGAGGCTAGGTGGCCAGCACAGATGGTCATCTTGACTTTTCCACATGGCCTCAGGAGAAAGTAAGTGACTAATATTCACATATGCTAAAAAACCAGGAAAGATGGGGGTCTGCATTTTGCAGCGTATTGTGTAAAGCATTTGCAACTTTGTTATCTTGATAAAAGAATGGTACCTCCACAAATCATAGCTACTACACCAAGAGCACAGCCTTCAGATCCTTCTCTTTGCAACTATCAACAGAGTCATTTGAAAATTCTTTCAATCGTGAATAGAATACAGAGAAACAGAGTATATGGGGAGTACATTTTAGCAAATTAAAGAAAACAAGGAAAGTGTTTAGAGAACACAAGTCGTCTCATTAGAATAAACCCCTTACTTTTCTTTGCCTCCCAGGCAATCTGGAGTCTTGGCCGCTTGGTTTGCCAAGTGAAATGTTTTATTCTGCTCCACAGTTGACCCGGCAAGTTACATGGAGTAGCTTTATTGAAAAAAGATGTTCAATGTGTCTCCAAAGCGGCAGCTAGGATAAGACGACTTACTCTACTCTTTAAAACAACCAACAAAGGGGAGCATATACTGGCTAACTGATGAAATAGGGATCATTCAGACTCCATAATCATCTATTTTCAAAGCAGTGAGCACAAGCTGAAACCTTGCAATAAGCCAAGTACAGTAGCTAGCCTAACTTAACCCCATCCCCTCTCTGTGTGTGTCTTGTTTTTGTTCTCTAGTTCTGGGATCCATCTTTATTTTCTGTTTTGGTGTTGTTTATGTTTCCAAAATGCAAATTGTGACTTTCTGCCTGGGAACACTACAAAGTCCTTCCTCACAAACATGAGGAAACAGGAAACACACAGATTTCCACAAAAGTAGCTTTTCCATTCCTATTAGATATAATGATGTTCCTAAGAAACATTCTACCCAGAAGAGAAAAGGCCCTTTTATTCCTCCAGAGTGAAATAAGAGGCTCTGACATCCACCTGAAGGAATAGGAGAAACAAGAATTAGGGATCTTCTTATTAATTTTTAAAAGGTCTTATAAAGTCTTAAATTTAATTAATTTTCTATTTAATTAATTTTCTATTTAATTTTCTATTTTATTTCATTTTCTAGCAACTAGAAAATTCTGTATCTAGTAAGATACAGAAAGTCACGATACACTTGATTACATTTAAAAAATCGTGACTCTATGACTATATTCTTTTCCCAAACAAGTTTAAGGGGGTGAGGGGTGTGGTGTTATATCTGCAACTGCTCAGGAGCTTTTCTGGTCTGTGTTCAGGAGACTATATGTGTGCTGGGAATTTGAATGGGAATCCCTGAGGGGTCGGAACAATACTACAACAGGTAGGGCATTTTCCTTGCATGCAGACTATCCAGGTTTGCTAGCACCCCATGCATTTCCCAAGCTAGTGATCCTTGAGCACAGCCACAAGTAAACCCTGAACACAGCCAAAAACTAAAATAAATTGCCTGAACTTTAAATAGAGGCAAAAGATACCCATGACAACCCTTTAATGTATGTTCTGTAATCCATAGTCTGGAGGGAAGGAAAAGAGAAAGAAAGAGAAATGGAAAGAAATCAAGAACCTGCCTTGGAGCAGGGCTGGGGGAGGGGAGGGAACCGGGGACGTTGGTGGTGGGAGATGGGCACTGGTGGCGGGATGGGTGCTGCAAACAATTCAGTATGATTTGTTGGCAAAGTGCTACACAGTTTCAATGAAACAATGTATGTTTTAACTGAAAAAAAAAAAGAAGGAGCAGAGAGAGTGGGCAGTTACAGGGCCCCGCCAGTGCAGATGGGTTGGAAGGTCCATACACTACTCATCCTGTTGGGCTGCAGAGAAAATAAAGACATTCCCAAGCCCAGGCCCCTGAAAAAAAAATCATGATACTAGTATCAGAGGGCAGGCAAACCATGGATCAGAAGGACTGATCAGAAGGACTGGGTGGAATCTACTGCAAGTGTGTGGAAGTCAGAGGTTGGGTAAGACAAGAGAAAGGACCAGTGTGCTAATAACTGTTGGAAATGGTAATACCAGCCAAGAACTGAGCATTGAATGTAGGCAAAGGGATATACATGGTAACCCCTAAATGTATGTATTGCAAGCCACAATGTAGAAGAGAAGGGAGAGGGAGAGAGAGAGAGAGAGAGAGAGAGAGAGAGAGAGAGAGAGAGGGAGAAAAGAGGCAAATTACCCGCCATAGAGGCAGGCTTGGAGAGGGAGAGGAAATCAGGGGACACTGGTATTAGTAAATGTGCACCGGTGGAGGGATGGGTGCTGGAACACTATATAACAGAAACCTAATCATGAATAATTTTGTAACTGTATTATCTCACAATGGTATAATAAAAATTTAAAACGAAAAAAAAAAAAAAAAAAGAATAAAGTACTTGACTAAACTAAAAAAAAAAACATAGAAACCTTGGTATCACTAAAATGCAATTCCTGTACTATCTTCCCAGCCAC
>JAJIBD010011613.1:0-63290 GCA_021461705.1 Cryptotis parvus | reverse complement strand
GGACATTGGTGATGGGAGATGGGTTTGGGTGGAGGGATGGGTGTTGGAACACTGTGGAACCAAGACTCTACATGAGCATCTTTCAATTGTATGTCTAAAATAGTGTAATAAAATTTGGGGGGGTGGGGAATAATTAATAAATAAATACCAGTCATGAAAAAAAAAAAATATACTGCTGGACTAGAGCCATTACCAACTGGATCCCACGGGATGTCAAAAGCTCACGTGGCCGTCCACCTACAAGATGGTCATACTTCCTTGTCAAGACCCTGAAGGAACGGTTTGAGGTTCTTCATATTCCTGAATCAACCAGATGCCATTGGGCTACATTGGCACGTGATAGAGTCCAATGGAAATGTTACTGGCGCCTGCTCAAGCAAATCGATGAATAACGGGATTCAAGTGGTCATGTGATCAAGTGATACCAAAGTGAGTTTTATGCTTATTGTTTGCTAAGTTTCTAAAATGCATGCAATCTGACTAAAAGATTGCTGAAGAAAAATTGTAAACAGGAACAATGAAAACACGTTTTTTAAATACTAAAGGTCTGGTTCCATTAACAAATTACACTGGGTATCACAAATAGTATGATCATTATAAATCTTGAATCTATACTTATACAACTGTGCAAAATTAAAGATAAAAATATGACAAAATATTATTTTCTATCACCCTACAAATCATTTAAAAAAGATCTTTGGCAACATGCCTACTTAAATAAATGGAATGTGTTGTGTTTCTGCTGTGTTCTAATTCCTGGCTAGCCTTCATGAGTTGTGCCATGAAAACAAGTTGTACAGCTTCTACTTGGCTCTGAACACACACAATTACAAAATCTGCTTATCCCTGTATTGTCTTAACACCTGTGGAAAAAATAGTGGACTGTCATGTGGCACACTGAAGGCTCAGGTTCCCTGTTTAGAAGCTGGCAGCCCTGAACAGCAAAAGGGAAATAAGGTTGTAATATTAATAAACACCTGTCAGTAGTATTATATTCATTGGCTCCATCCCAATGAAATAGCTAATCAACTAAACCTAACAAAACAATTGTCTAAACCCTAAGGCAGTATAAGTTACCACATGGCTCTGAGGCCAGCCTGTGGTAAAAGACTAGACGCTCATTTACTGAACTGCTTTGGAAGATAGCAGAGCAGGAGTGTATTCCTGCACACAGTCAAAAAAAACAAGTAATAATAGCAAAGTTGCTTTACGTGTTTTAATTTTCTTTTTTGCATTTTGTTTATGTGTCACAGCTGGCTTTGCTCAGAGGTTATTTCTGGTTTGGGGCTTGCTCCTGGGGGTACTAAAGGTGATGCAAGTAGAACCCAGGTCTGCCCAGCACAATATCTATGTGACAGGCACTATTGTAAATAGAGAATAAAGATGCCATAATCAATGAGAAAATGAAGCGTTTTTCTTTCATGAAGGTCACATTTCCAGTGAAAGAGACAGATGACAAATGATAAGATAGTAACCTCCATTCTATTATCTATAGAAGACTGCTAATTGCATTTGACTGTGAGCTAGAGAATCCCAGGTTGATGATGAGGAGAGGTGTTAGGGATACCCTAAACTTTGGTAAAGAAATGATGTTTGGACAAACATCTGACAGAAAAGGAACTGCAATAAAATCAAGTACGAATATTTCTTTAAGATAAATGCAAAACTCAACAATTGGTACAAGAATACAAAAGTGTCAATCAAATGTTCTATTCAATTATATATATGCCCTTTCTATGTCTCAAGGCAGAATTAACATTTCTGAAGAAATGCATCTTGGAAGTTCCAAAGGGAATTCATAACAATACATTACCTTTATTTCATAGAAGTGTTAGCATTTTAATGAGGCTTTGACTATGAGTGGTTCTCTCAAGAAAGCTTTAAAACAAACACCATAGCAATACTCTTTGAAAAAAAAAACCTTTCTTACCAAAATATTTTCCTGCATTATTTTTGTAGAACTTATTGCAAGTTAGGTCTTGTTTCTGGAAGTATTCAAGTGATGGCATTTAAAGTTGAATGCAGTATGCAAATCCTATTATTCACATGGAGCCAAGAGTTGAGAGGATACAAAAGACATTTAAGCATGGACAAACATAGGAAACCATAATTTCAGAAAAGTATGCTATAGACACATTTTTAAAATTCTATTTTAAATTAAATAAAATTTAAAAAGAGTTCTTTATATTATCAGACATAAGCTTTTTGAGATTAAGTTATGTGGCTTTTGTTGTTTTCCAGATCATGTCTTGCACAATGAAAGATGTCAATGAACACTTGCATAAAAGAATGGAAAACTAATGATAAGCAATAAATTGACCTCAAATATATCTTTAAAAAATAAAATAGTACTGATATACTTGGGTAAAAGCTATAGGGAAAATAGTGCTTTCATATCTAATGGATAGGAACATCAGAACAGGTAAATCATGGTATGACTTTTCCTTTAGATAGAAGATAGATAATAGTAAGTGAAAAAAAATCAGAGTATTTATGCATAAAGTAGATGAAATATGGCTTTATATTTTTAAAAAGATGGATTATTTAGCATCCTAACCCCAATAGAATCTTTATCCACATAAGGTTACTTTAGTGAGGGGGTGGGATAAAAATAATTTTTCAAATATCCCCAACCTACCCAAGTCTGTAGCCACCAGCCACTGAATAGTGAGAGGTTATGGAAATAGAAAGAAGAGACTGGAGGATCAAATATAAAGCTAGTTTCTTTCATATTCCCCAGGTGGACTGTTAGAGCTGAATTAAAAAACTTTTTCTGAACTATTCTGTAAACCTAAGTGAGTCTGGCCAGAGATACAGAAGCAGAAACACATGGCAGAGAGCACGGGTGATCTTAGAAAACTATGGTTTCACTTATATACACTGCTGTCTCACAGAAACTCACAACTTTCTTTCTGGAATATCAAGAAATTGTTTTCCTCAAACTCTACAATTAGAAGAGACTCGTATGAGCATTCTGAGACAGAAATATTCCAGGAATACTGTAAGAATAAATACATCTTTTGTCTATTTCAATGGCCTTGCAATGACAGCATTGCTTATCATTTTGTAAATATAATTGTAAAGAAGGCAATCCTGGTCTATTATACCAGTATCACCTGCCATCTCTCAATATCAAACCTGAACTGATTATTTTAGAGGTGTATATGATACTACTAGTAGTGTGCAATTAGTTTATTATAACATACAACCTGATAGTATTAAAAATGTGCCATCACTTATTTTCACGAAATGGGCATTCATTTTTAAAGAGCATATTAAAATGATTCTGAATGAAATTTGTAGGTACACATATGCTGACAGACTACTAATATTAAACTAAAGAAAATGTGGAAGGTACATTAAGCGGGGATAATAAAACATATATACGTGATCAAGCAAGTAAACAATGAATTGTAAAACCCAGACAGTGGGCATTTGGCTGCTCAAATAAAACAGGTTTAACCTAGGTTGAACCTATAAACCTATAAAGCTGAAATAAATTCAATCTTAGCTTTTTATTGATCAACTTGTATCTTTGGTGTAATCATCTCTAAGTCTTTGTTTTGTCATTAATCAATATTAAGATAATATTTTCTACTTTATGAAATTGTATTTTTACACAGAAATTTCTTAAAAAGATAATAAATATTAATTATAATTGCCACTGCTAAAAACTATGTAAATAAATAAAATGTCATAGATAATATATATATATATATATATATATATATAATATTGGGAAGGGGCCAGAGCGATAGTCTAGTGGGTAGGGTGTTTGCCTTGCATACAGCCTACCCTGGTTCAATCCGCCACATCCCATATGGTCCCCCACGCAGTGCGAGGAATAATTCCTGAGTACAGAGCCAGGAGTAACCCCTGAGCATCTCTGGGCATGTCCCAAAAAGCATGGAACATGCCCAGAGATATATTTTTAAATAAATAAACAAACAAACAAATAAATAAAGTGAATAAATAAATGCATAAAAAGGTATATATGATATAAATGAATTGCATATACACTGGCCTCCTATATAATACAGTTCTAATACTAATGATGGCATACGATTAGGATGCTTTAGAGTACAAGTGATAAAGTACTTAAAAACTGAGTTTGGGGATTGGTTTATTTGTTATTATATCATGTAACAATAAGTAAAAGAAGTGGATGGTATCACTGTTGTTTAATTAAGCGATTGAAAAGATGAGAGTAGTGGGAGAATTTGATTTCTATAGCACTCACAGGCAAGAAAATTAAGCATTCCTTGTACATATATTTTGCTGTCAAGAAGGAAGAATTTTTATAGAAATCTTGTGATATATTTAACCTTTCCTCACTAGCCAGAAATGGACCACAGTTAATCCATAAACATTCAGTAAGAATGAAGAACGAATAGCAGGGATTGGTTCCAAACAGTCATGGTTTATTCCCTGGTTTGGACAGGGGGACCAAACTTCCCTGAGCACAGTATTACTAAATATCTTGGAAATAATTCAGTGTTCTGTCAGTTATGGAAAAAAAAAGCCATTGAGTTGGCAACAAACAGTCGTATGCTATATATGGAAAAATAATAGTCATGTTAATGAAAGCAAATTGCATACTGGTCATAAATATATGACACAAAAATAACACAAAATTACATGACTTAAAGTTTTTATCATTGCTAGGTCTAGTTCTGCAGCAGATTTTATCAAAGTATTCCACACTGAAGTTATTATCTGGTGAGTTTCTGCTACCTGCACCTTTGATTGAAATGGGTAAATGATTTTCCTGAAACAGAAAAAATTCATTTAAAAATAAATGTTCCCTAGTCAACATGTATGTGATGAATCAGAACATACCTTCTTCATATTTTTCTCTTGCTAATATTTAAGGAAGCTATATAGCATGTAGTTAGCATTATGTTAACAAAAACAAATTTAGGTAGAATGTTCTGTTCTTAGGCGCTAGAAAAGCAGACATAATAAGGCAATGAGCATATGAAGTTTTTGGATAAACACAGTTTTACATGAATAAGGAACCAGGCAGCCCTTTGTAAAACATGCCCTATGTCCCCAGCTGATAGTATTTTTTGAGCTTGTATTCAAGCCAAAAATTTCTGAAAGTCCATAGGGATTTATAGTACCTTAGTTTCAGCTAATTTGGCATCATTTAAATGGGGTATGGTCTATATCTCAGGGGTGGATTTCTTTATTTCCAATTATTTAATGGATCTGTTGAAAATGTTTTATTTTTAGACCCTTGTGGCTTCTTTTGCATATTGAAAATACATGTTACTGTTTTTAATTAAATTCATCTCAAGTCAAATATTTACTGTGTTCTTACCATTTGTAAACCTTGTGCTAAGTGATCTGGAAGACCAATTGAGTTTAAAACATAACTCCTGTACTTCTAGAATTTCAAGTAACCTACAATTGAGTTATGAGTTTGTTCAAAACAATCTTTCTCCAATAGTTTCTGTCACTTTAAGATTTTTTACAGGCACTAAGCCCCTGGGTGAAAGCAAACTAAAATAGATAAAGGCATGCATGATAAAAGAGGGACATTTCAGAAAAAAAATCACTGTTTTTGTACATATGGAGATAACTCAAAGACTTTAACAAGAAGCATGCATTTCATGGTAGTGGATAATGAGCTTGTTTTCACTTTTGTTTGTTTGATTTGGAAACACTCCTGGCCATGCTCAGGGTTTATTCCTGTGTTCAGGCATCACTGTTAGTATCATTAGGGGATAAAATGCAGTGCTGGTGACTGAACCCAAGTGGACCACAAGGCAAACACTTTAACCCCTGTACTATCTTAATAACATTTGGAACACTAATGACAGTGAGCATACATTAATGATGCTAAAGAATGTATAATAAATATGCTATGGCATGGTTCTTGACCAGGAGGAAAACCTTTCTGGTTTAGTCCCTAGAAAAACTGTGTAGAGATTTCTAAAAAATAAAAATAAGTTAAAACTACTGACTTATAGTGTTAATTTACATCATAATTTTATCATTAATGGATACTCACATGTACATTTATATACCCATACCTATTATACCTTCTATATGTATTTCCATAACGCACACATACTGACTCAAACCACCTACACTTCATATGATTCCAACATTATTCTATTACAAAAGGACATAGATCATAAAATTTTCATAATTTTGGCCATAAATAATATTGTTACCCAAGAGCATATTAAATTGATCGTTTTATTTTACTATAGGAAAACTTCTACAGCTTTTTACCTTGAAATAAAATGTATTATTATGTAAAGGAGGAAGGAAGTAATCAAATTCATCCTCTTCTGGATGAACATAGTAGTTTCATAGTTTATTTCAAGTATAGCACAGAGAAAGGAACAATTGATAAGTCACTAAACTAGAAAATTGTATAAAACTATGACTCTTACCAGTTTTTTCTTCTAAGAGATGTCAACTGATTTAAAAATGATTATAGTTTTCATAAGAAAGGAATCAAAACTGCCCATAAATCAAGAAATGTATTTAGTAATAATAAATACTTATAAAGGTGACTTAAATCACAAAAGGTAACTTAATTCAGAATTATAAAATGACAGCCAAAAATAGATTAATTTATTTCTTTCTATGAACACCAAGTTGTATTGAATTCCATGAAAATTCTTACCTTAGGGGAAATTACTTGTTTTTGTCCTAGAAAGTCAGTAAGGACTGTAATAATCTTCATAATTCAGTAGGCTAAAGACCAGGTAGAAAAATGTTAGTCCCTCATTAAGTTCTTCCTCATTCTTTATGATTTAGCTCAAGTTTCAATGAGAAGAAAGTTTGTTTCTTTATCCACATGAAACAAAACTACAAGACATGATAATTATAATGACAGATGCCATAGATAGACACAATACAGCAAGCAGCAAGATCAAAGAAGGACATTTCATACAAAGGAGCATCCCTTAAATTTTCAGCGACTTCTCAGAAGAAACCCTCCAAGCCCAAAAACAATGTTGGGATATTGTGGGGGGAAAAAATGAAATGAAGGTCTCACCAAGAATTCTTTACCCAGCTAGACTCACATTGATTTGAAGAAACTATACACAACTTCATGGATCAACAACAGTTCAGGAAATTCATAGGTTCAAAAAACAATCTTAAAAGAGGAACTGAGTAGCTACTGTAAGATAAAACAAACCCCAAAAGCACAAGTTGATTACAGAAAGACGACATAAAATTTAATGACAATAATCTCTCAATGACGGGGGCCAGAGTAATAGCCCAGCAGGTAGGGCGTATGGTCCCCTGAGCACCACCAGGAGTAATTCCTGAGTGCAGAGCCAGGAGTAACCCCTGAGCATTGCCAGGTGTGACCCAAAAAGCAAATAAATAAATAAATAAATAAATAAATAATCTCTCAATGTCAGAGATCTAAACGCACCAGTTAAAGAGACAGAATGGCAAAATGGATTAAATAACTGAATCTAACATTCTGATACCTGCAAAAAATGCATTTGAATAATCAGAGCAAACACACACTCAAAGTCAAAGACTGGAAGACAATTGTTCATTAAAACAACTCCTCCAAAAAGGCTGGAGTGGTCATACTACTATCTGACAACATAGACTTCAGGCTGACAAAGGATAGAAGGGACAGTGAAAGCCATTTCTTAATAATTCTTAATAATACATAAGGATATGTATATCCAGAAGAAATAGCACTCTTAAACGCACCCAACAAAGGGCCAGCAAATACTTGAAACAACTACTAATGAACTTCAAGGAAAATATTGACAGCAATACAATTGTAATTGGAGACTTCAACTCTGCTCTGTCACCTCTTGATAAATCAACAAGACCGAAACTCAGCAAGGTAATACTGACTCTGAAGGAAGAAATGGAAGAGAGGGGGCTAGTCATAGTAGAGGAGCTCTTCACCGCCCAAAAGTTAAAAAATGCTTTTTCTTCAATCGTGCATGGAACATTCTCAAGGTAGACCACATGCTGGGACAAAAAACATACCTTAATAAAAAGGACTGGGCCCCCTGGGATGAACCCAGAACCATGACAGAGCCTGGCAAGCTACCGGTGTATATTTGATATGCCAAAACAGTAACAATAATGGACCTCATTCCCAATGAATGGAGATGTTACTGGTGCCTGCTAGAGCAAATCGATGAACATGGGGAAGACAAGTGATATAATTGAATAAAATCAGGAAGATAAAATTGTATCAACTAAACTTTCAGACCATGTTGCACTGAAAATAGAAGTGAATCACATACAGAAATAAAGAACTATATCAAACACCTGGAAACTAAACAGCTCACTGCTGAACAGTGTGTCATAGAGAAAATCAAGGGGAATTCAGAAGGTTCCTGGAAACAAATGAGAATGAAGACACGAACTACCAGAACTTGTGGGACACACTAAAAAGTGCTGAGGAAAGTTCATAGCTATGCAAGCATTCATCAGGAAAGAAAAAAAATGGCCCACATAAATAATTTCACTTCACAGCTTAAGATCTTAGAAAATGACCAACAAAAAGAGCCCCACCCACGCAGAAAGTAGGAAGTATTAAAACATAGAGAAGAAATCAAGAAGCTGGAATCCCCCCCCCCCCACAAAAATCCAAAAGATCAATGAAACCAAGAGTTGGTTCTTTGAAAAAATAAACAAGATTGACAAACCACTTGCAAGACTCCACTTGCAAGAAAGGGGGAGAAAGAACCCTAATAAACCGAATCAGAAATGAAAAAGGGGGACATCACAGCAAAAACAGAAATTCAAAAGATCATCGGAGATTACTTTGAGAGTCTGTATGCCACGAAACAAGAAAACCCAGAGAAAATGGACAGATTCCTGAAATCCTAGAACCTCCTAAAAATGAACCAAGAAGACTTGGAATACCTGAACAGGCCTATTACTGCCGAGAAAATTAAAACAGTAATCAAATTCTTCCCAAATTTAATAGCTCAGGTCTAGATGGGTTTACTAGTGAATTCTTCCAAATCTTTAAAGAGGACCTATAGCCAGTTCTCAAGCTTTTCCGGAAAATTAAAGAAACAAGAAACACTCACAAACATTCTTTATGAGGCACATATCACTCTGGAACCCAAATCAAAGATATGATCAAAAAATTTCACACCAATATCCCTGATGAACATAAATGCAAAGATCTTCAACAAAATACTAGCAAACAGAATCCAAAGGCTCATCAAAAAACTCATACATCATGACCAAGTAGGATTCATTCCAGGGATACAGGATGGTTCTACACTCACAAGTCAATCAACATAACACATCCTATAAAAAAAAGCAAAAATAAAAGCCGTATGGTCATATCAATAGATGCAGAGGAAGTGATTGATAAGATCCAGCATCCATTCATAATCAAACTCTCTGCAAAATGAGAACTAAAGGAACTTTCCTCAATATAGAAAAAGCCAACTACCTCAAGCCCACAGCGAGCACTATTCTCAATGGGGAGAAAATAAAAAGCCTTACCCTAAGATCAGGGACTGTTTAGTCAAACAGTCCCTGATCTTATCTATCATCACTTCTATTCAACATAGTACTGGAAGTATTTGCCATAGGAATTAGGGAAGTAAAAATAAGTTTTTAAAAGAAAAATCACAATTTTTTCTATCATCTTTTAAAATGTTACAAAAGAAAGCAGTATAATCAGTCCTTTACAAACTAGGAAGACAGAACTTCCAAGAATTTCTGAATTTCTGGTAATAACCCTGTGCATAGGGCCGGGAAACAACTCAAAAGGCTAGAGTTCATACTTTGCATATTTGATCCCATATTTAATCCCAGTACCACATTGTGCCCTAATCATCACAGGGACTGATCCCCAAAGGCACTACTTGTGGCCCTCCAACAACAAACAATTAAAAACAATCCAAACCTATAGTATGTGAATATTAAACTTTAGAACAGTCTTTCATAAACTACATACAAGGTATCCTAAAAGTTCATGTGACCCAGGGCCACTCAGTGACTCTGACATGCTTTGTGCTCCTGATACCTCAGTGCTCAGACCAGTAGCACTTGAGGCCATCAGTGCTAAACCTGGGTCAGAAAATACTGAAATAAGTAGGGGCTTCATAAAGTTCTAGTCTCTTGAGCTATCACTAGCACCCCTCAATTATACTTTAATAGCTTTTTATTTCCAAGAATAAAGTTCAATAATCTTAACATGGAATAGAAGAAAATGCATATTTAAGCATATTTATGATAATGATATTAATTTTATGAGATAAATGGAAATCACATTTGCATTTAAAATATAGCTGAAATAAAATTTCAACTCAGAGAAAAATTATATAATGTTAAAAACCGCAATCCTAAAATTAAAATTAGTATGAACTAGGTTCTCAATAAGTAAATGTTTTTGTGTCTACTTCTCTTAGTAAGACAAAAGCTCTACAATATTGGTGTCCATGGCGTCTTGGCTCAAAAATTAGATATATAGGTAGTGAGGTGCTGAGAAATTCCTAGGACGCCCTTCCTGCTTCCCTAATAGTGGGAGGTCGGTTGGTGTTACCGTGCTTCCCTCTCTCTTTTTTTGGACTCTTGTGAGCTGACCTTCTGGGGTCTGTCTTGTCTCCTCGGCTGTGGGGCCTCGGCCTCACGTGGCTGGGTTTAGCCTGGTCCTACACGGGTTTCCTTGTTTGTTGCCGCCTGTGTAAAGCATTTAAATGAAAAAAATGGTGCATATATTCAGGGATTCACCTTCAATGACAAGGATATCCAAAGCAAAAATAAAGAAATGGGATTACACCAGATTAAAAACAAATAGGATTACACTGAAAAATGTTTCTCACAGAGAAATAAACTAGTTAAAATTTTACAGTGGCTTGCAGATCTCCTTTCTAACAGAGACTATAACAATTGATCACTTGATCAATTTTTAACAATGAAATAGAAACAAATGGTTAGGGGAATGTCCAGCTGTACCTGAACAGATGTGGTGCTGAGTAAAATAGTTTCTCTGAATGTGGTTTTTGCTTCCATCTTCAACTCATAGTTGCCAAAGTGAAGAGCATCATTTTATATTCTAATAATACAAGAAAAAAAATAGTGCTATCTTTCCCACTCTTCCTACTGTTTACTTAAATAGCAACTTAATATTGGTTACAGAGAAATGTTAACAGTAGTATTTTGGTCACTGTCATCTTGACAGTCCATATTCAGGCACTCATCTGCTCATTCAGCACCTCCCTTCAGCTGTCCAGTATGACCTAACTTTTGCCCTCTCAAGCCAGTGATATTAATGGAAACAAATTCCAGCAGCCATTTTACAATGAGCGTACCTTTCCTGTGTGTTCCATTTCCTGTATTTCCTGTGATGCTCTGTTTTCAACTTTTTAATATGTTTTTGGTTTTTGGTTTCCTTGTGAGGGGTCTTACTCCTGGATCTGAGCAAAGTAGGAGTGGGGTAAGGAACCCATAAGTCTGCTGCTTGCAAGGAAAGCACCTTATGCACTGTACTATATCTCCACTCAGAGCTTTCCAATAATGTAACAGCAGTGATAGGAGCAATATCATCAAAAGTGTAAATAGAAATATATTTCTTTGACCACTCTCTGCTTGTGAAATTTAATTATAGCTTTATTACTGAAATCTAAGTCTTGTGTTTAAGCTCAAGGTAAGAAATCTAACAAGATGTGAAAATTTCAGAAAATAACAAATTTTATTTAGCCTTATACTCTACATTTGTAAAATGGAAAAACAGTACCTCAAATTCCAACTGAAAGAATTATTCTAAACAATAGATTAAATAAAATATGAAAAAGTAATTTGACATGTGTGGTGTAAATCGCTAAAAGTTACTGTTTCAATCTTATTCAAACACAATGGAATGCTATACAGTTGTAAGAAATGATGAAATCCTGAGTTTTGTGTAACATGGACATAAATGGTAAGTGAAATCATTTAGAGGAGAAGAATAATATTGAGAGATCTCATTCATCTGTGGTATATAGAAAAAAATACAAGGGAATGTCAAATAAGGGTGAACCATAGCTTTGATTCCAAAATTGAGATTACCAATCGGGGTGGGGGTGGGGAGGGGTACATGCCGGGGAGGGGATGATAGTAGAGAGAATCAGATGAGCAGTGATGAAAGGTCTGTCTGGGGTAGCAGTTCTTAAACACTTTGGTGGAGGTGAAGGTGCAGCAACTTTATACACCAAAACCATAAAAAATTTGGGCCAGAGATATAATATGACCAGCATGGAACTTGTCTTGTATACACCGACCTAGGTGTGATTTCCAGCATCAGGTACAATCGCCTGAGTCCCTCCAGGACTGATCCCTGAGTACTGCTAAGTGTTTTGCCCCCCAAATCAAAAACACAAACGAATTTAAAAAACATAAAAGCTAATAAGTTGACACTATTGTAACCATACTACCTAAGCTACATGCTACCTAAGCTACACCTTTTTATTTATTTTTCCTCTTGATTTAAACACCTTGATTTTAATAGTACAGTTTTTCATAGTATAGTTGTTACAAGCATATATTATTCAACACCAATCCCATTAGCAATGTGCTACCCCACCCTACCCCCTGCCACCAAAGACCTCATGTTCCGACCCTCTGCCCATCTCTATGTCTGCCCCCTTAGCTGGCACTAACTGTATTGATTATTGCAATGTATAAATAGTAATGGTATGGAAAAGTCATATGCTTTGCCTGGGTTGTTACGTGTGAATTTGGATCTCATTATTTCAGTTTTTCGCAACTACTATTTGGATCTATCCTGAGCCTATACTGAATAATCTAATTCATATTGCTTAAGCTACAATTTTGTAATGGCTGGATTATACTAGAGACAATTTTAAATATGGTTACTGCTTAGATTCTGACTTTAATTTGTTTACTTATTGGAAACAAAAAATGGACACTTACTTCAATTTTTCTTCAAATGCTTTCAAAATCATCTAAAAGATTAACTATATCTCATTAAAAATCAAATTCCCCCCCCATGCATCATATTCTCTGATTTGTAGTATTTAAGTTCAGGAGTTCATGAAATAGAAAAAATAAGTTCAAGTAGAGAAAACATGAAATTTAACCAAGCTCATCTATTTTGTTCAAGAACTAGTAATGTCTTTTTTTCACAATACTCAGAATATAAACCTTCACAGCTTCCATAGACTCTAGTAGAAAAATACTACAGATTGACCCCAAAGTTGGTGAATTTGCTTAGTGAATAAGTTCCCCATGGTTGGATACTCAGACAACACAGAATCACAGTTAACTCAATTATTAACAGTTAACCATCAATAGTATTATATTTCCCGAGTGTGTGTCTAGAGAAGTAATTCCCAAATTGGTCAATCTCAAATTTGTAGCACTTTGAAACAATTTAGGCATGCAATAGTGGCCTCTGGTACAGAGGAGGGATACACTTTGTGATTGCTTAATGATCTCCAGGGGATGCTGTTTCTTTGTTTTTGTTTCTTTTTTGCTTTAAGAGGACATAGGATCAATATATTTGGGAACCAAGGGTTTACAAGCAGGATCTGATAATACAATCACTGAACTCAGGTCTGATCACAAGAGGAGAAGCAAAAGTGAAGTATTTGATGTTCTCTTTCTTTGCTAAAGTAGGAATAGCAATCGAATCAACCCCTTAGATAGACTCATCTCCTTCACACTCAAGGTCTTGAAAACTAAAAGAGAACTTCAAATCAAGAGATACAGTTTATACTGGAAAGCAAAAGGGCAAGAAAAACTTAGATTTGGCAGTGAAATGAATAAAAGCTAAAATCCCTCACAAATCAATCAAGTGATGAAGAGACATAGGGAAGGGTATATTTATTTAACAATGAGTTTTAATTAATGTTTATGAAAAAATCAATGAAATGTATCAGTACATATGAACACAGCAGAAAATAACAATGAAATAAGAAAAGAAAATACAGGACTCTTCATCAAAGAGACTGAAATTATTTAAAAAAAATCTAAATAGAGACTCATTCAAGCCTCTGGTTTTCTCTTAAATATGTATTCCTCACTCTCCCCTTACAACTTTCTGAGTAAATTTCTTCCAACAAAAAATATCTACAATAAAAAGAAAATCTAACAGAGATGCAGGATATTAAAAAGGTGGTTGAATAAAAAAGCCTTCAAGAATTGACGGTCTCCTCAAAATCAGTCAAATGGACTGATCTTATCAGCTTGTCTAGTATTAGAAAATACTTCGTTAAAGCATCTTAAGGTGAAACATCTCTAACAAACAAAGAAGAAAAGATAAACATGGGACTACAGAAACTAAAAAGCTCTGCCTAAAGTTGGTGGTGTTCTTGGGGTTTTATTTGTGGTGTGGAAAAAACGGAAAAGAAAGTGGAAGATTGTTGTTAAGAGAATTTTTTGAGGTGGGGGGGGTGTTGGGGGGGGGGGGGGAGGGGGGGGGTGGGGGGGGGGGGGGGGGGGGGGGGGGGGGGGGGGGGGGGGGTTTTGGGTATATAAAATATAAAGAAGAAAAACTAAGTGCTTATTTTGTGCTAAAAAAAACAGAAATAAACCATTCAAAATTATTAAAACCCTTAGAGGAGAAAGTAAAAGTATAATGAGTGTATCAGAGAAAAGAGAAAGGAATTAAATGCTTGTTTAAAACATAATCATAATTACTGAAATTTCCCAAATCTATGTAAAGAATTAATAACAGAAATCCAGAAAACTAGTAGAACACCCAAGTTTTAGATGAAAGTTATTTATATGATATACACCAAGACTTGCGATTGTTAAATTATAAAGAGTTAATGATATACACTCTGGTCACAGTTGGAAAAAATTAGCATTGCCAAAATGACCATACTACCTAAACCATTATACTGATTCAATGCCATCTGCTGTCTATCAAACTCAAAAAGTATTCTTTAAGAGCATAGAACAAACACTGGCAATATTTGTATGCAAACAAAACAGCTCCCAAATATCCAAGAGACATTTTTGAGAAAATAAAATGGGAAGCATTACATTCAAACTATACTATACACACATAATAGTTATAAGTATATATTATATATGTATATATACACACAATAATTTTGTGCATATATATAAATATTTATAAAGCTGTAATAATCATACTACATGATACTGATATAAAAGTAGACTGTCAGACAAGACCAGTGCAACAGAATTGAGAACCAGGAAGTATACCTCCAAAGTTATGAACAGTTATCGATAAAGGAATTGAGTGCATTACGTGGAGGAAGTAAAGCTTCTTCAATAAATGGCACTGGGAAAAGTGGGTAGACAAAGAAAAAAGGAAGTTGAACTTCTATGTCATACCATGTAGTTAATTTAAAATATATGAACAATCTTTGTCTCTTAGAATTCATAAGATACTTCAAGGAAAACATAAGCAGAGTTCTTCTTGGCATTAAAACATAACTATTTTACTGAACCTAATCCATTAGTTTAAAAAAACTGTGGTAAAATAAAAATGGGGACCTTATCAAACTACAAACTGTTTTGCCTTTTTTAATCAAAAATAGAACAATTTTATAGTGTGAATTGTTTAATACCAAAATGTTTTCAATGCAACTCCAAAATATGCTTAGGTACACATATACATGCTGAATTTTCTTTATTACTGTTTTTCTCTAGTAATAGTAGATAAAATCTAAGTGATTTTTTGGTTTTATTTATTTTTGTTTGTTTTTTGTTTGTTTGGGGCCTACCCAGGGTAGTGGTCAGGAATTACTCCTGGCTCTGCTCTCATGGAGCACTCCCAACAGGGTTCAGGGTACCATATGTGGTGGTGGGAAAGAACTCTGGCCTTTTGGATACATCACAAGTGCCCACATACTGTATTGTCTCTCTGAACAAGTTTTTATGCACATTTTAGAAATAATATTTAACAGGTAATATAAAAGAAACATATCAATATCACCATAGTTAATACAGTTCCAAGCCTAAGGATAACATAAGGCTATTGTGACATCCTGTTAGTATTGCACAACTAAATAAATACAACCACTCTGTTTCTTCTCTCTTAATATACTCTCACTGTGCGTTCTGCTGACTAGGTGATAATGCCTACTCCATAAGTCCTTCTTTTTAAGAACCGTGAAAATTGAGAGTGGAAGATGGTTCTAGTGTTCCAAGAGCTTTAAATGGCAGCTATATTTACTATAAATATAAACTTTGCTTTATGTGGTCCTTGGGCGGACTTCAGGAAAGAGAAAGTTTTACATCCACATGCCAATATTTAGTTTTTAAAATTCACAGTATTTCTATAAGGTTTTATAAAGCACATAGCAAGTCCTTTGGTGGTCCTTTCCATAAAAGTGTTTGGAAAATAAATATTTCACAATGTTGGAGGAAAAACAAATGCTCTTTTAACAGATGAAAAGTTTCTACTTTGAAATGTATCTTCATTACATTGGAGACAAATCTTTCCAAGTATGCATATGTAATAAAAGACTATATCAACATTGACGGTAAGTAGCGACATCCTGGTGACTTATCTGAGGAACACTAGGCATTTAGTTAAATACCAGTATCTTCAGCACTTAGATTTTAAATACAATATATTAATTACCCCTGGTCTTTCTATTGATATTTGTGAAAACAATACAAAGTGAGAGTGAAGTCAGTTTTGTTGATTTAACCTGAGTCTGTGATATTTTCACCTAGTCGTTGCCCTGGTAATCATTTTCTATGTTCCACCATCCCATTTTGTAGCACAGAAAACATTTCTAAATCAGAATTTCCTACTTGTTTTCTAAAAGGGTTTATGATCACAGCTGCAGTAGTTATGGGTTGGTTTATAGTGCATTGCCCATAGATAGGCCCATATGTCCAACAGAGTTTGTTTGATACCATACCTTCCACAGACATGGAGCAGTTCTTGAGGTGTGCCTATAAACCTGCCGTTAAATGGACCAGCTGTACTCATAAACTTACATTAGCAGCCTCAATCCACCCGCCTTACAAAGTCATTGGCAATAAATCTAGGTTCAGTCTATATATGCACTTTTAAGAATTCTTTTTTACACTCTGAAAAAAAATATAAAATATATCCAAATCTTCTGTGAGCCTGACTGAAATTAGAACTAATTTCTTTGGGGTGTATTAACGTTATGTTTAAAGACCTCATTTTCTATTTCTTCATGAGATATGCATCCTTCTCAACAGTCTTCTTTCTTTTGCTTTAAGAAATAAAAAAGAACAAATGATATATTTGTTCTCCCTCTTTTGACATCTTTTCCCAAAACCTTTGAGGGTTGGGTGTAATTCAATCTACATCACTCATTCATTCACTCTAGCAGCTCACTGGAACATGAGTGAGTTACTGTGAACACAATGACCTGTAGCGATCCAACTGTGAGGGTGTGTTGCTTCATTGTGGTAACTTGGAGGCAAAAGCACCAGCCCAGCATGGGCCATCTTCACTCTCTTCATCTGCTCCTGAAGGTTAATGATGATTACCTAGTCCCCTACAGGAAGAACCATATTAGAAGAAGCCATTTTTCAATCTGAAATAGACTTCCGGTGCCTTTTGGTTCTTAATCAAATTTGTTTTATGGGCATAGTAATTTTCACGATAACTTTGCCACCCATAGTAGCTCTTTTGTTGCTCATTTGTCCTGCCTCTCTATTAGAAAATGTCTTGTATTTGAAGTGAAAAATCTGATGCAGAAATCAAGTTCTACAACAAGTGTTTAGGAGATTTTGATCTCCTGAGTTTTCCCTTCAGCAAAATGGAGAAAATACTACATGTGAACTAGTACTAGACAAATATTTGTTGTATCTCAACCTTATTTCCCCTTCTATTTAGTCATATCATAACATCAACTTTCCCATCTACTTATCAGGAAGTGTACAACAAGCATTTCCTTCCTGTCTGATCTATTATGGCAGCATAGAGTCTAGTATTCGGCTTTCCGGGTTTCTCCCCTTTCAACAACATCTCTAAAATTCTTAAAATCTTGTCATTGTCTTTTTTTAGGTAATATTTTTAAATATCAACAAATATTTAAAGTGTTTATTTTAAATTATAAGATTTTAGGGCAGTTTCAGTAAATCAAAGCAATAGTTATTAAAACCAAGTTAAGAGTTTTAAATAATTTTGAGCTTGTGAATTGACTGTCCAACAAAAGCACATCCTAAGCTTTAGAAAAGATTTCTCTGAGCTCCGAATGATAGTACAGTGGATAGGGCATTTGCATTTGCATGGGCATTGCACATAGCTGACCAAGTTTCCATCCCTGGCATTCCAGAGGGTCCCCCAAGCACCTTCCTGAGTGCAGAGTCAGGGATAACCCCTAAGCTGTGATTCCAAAAAGCCAAAAATAAAAGCATTCTTTGAAAATCCTCAATTGCTCCAGATGCTCAGTTTTACTAATATAATCAATAACAATTTATTTCACATAGCCTGATAAATATTTTGGATATTATATTATTAATGTAAGCAGTGCTTCTGGTACAATTCAAAATTGGAAGCAGTGGTAAGGAAATTGATACAATGGTTCTTATTAAGATCTCCTTGGATAGCAATTATTTAAAAAGAATTTAGATTTTATATCTAGGTATCCATTTGTAATGATCATATTATTATTTTAAAAACAGGAAAATGATACATTTTAACTCAATTATTTGTAGCAATAAGATAGGCAATTGAGTCCGAGAGAGAGTTTTAGGGTAATTGCTTGCTTTGCATGCAGCCAATCTTGATTCCATCTCTGGTACTATGGTGCCCTGAGCACTGCCAGAAGTGATCCCTAAGCACAGGGCCAGAAGGAAGCTCTGAGAGCTTCTTGTGTGGCCCCCAAACCTAGAATCCAACCAATAAATGAAAAAGAAGGTAGGTTGTAAGAAACTTTTTCTTGCTTCTCTGCCAAGCTGGATGTAGGTCAGATGACCTTGCAAAAGCATTCACTACTAATAAGTCAGTCCCTTCTTGTAGCACTACCTCCCTTTGTTTCTAAGTCTACTGTGCTCCATACCCTGATTCTTTTTTTTTAAATTTTTTTTATTTTTACAATTACAAAGATATACAATTAAAAAGTTCATATTTGGGTTTTGGTCATACAGTGTTCCAGCACCCGTCCCTCCACCAGTGCCCATCTCCCACCACCAACGTCCCCGGTTTCCTCCCCCTTCCCCAGCCCCCTCCATGGCAGGTTCTTTATTTCTTTCCCTTTCTCTCTCTTTCACTTTTCCTTCCCTTCCAGACTATGGATTACAGAGCATACATTAAAAGGTTGCCATGTGTATCCTTTTGCCTGTATTTAATGCTCAGTTCTAGGTTGGCATTAATACCCTCGACAATTATTAGCACACTGTTCCATTTTCTGTCTTACCTAACCTCTGACTCCCACACGTTTGTGATAATTTCCACCTTTGACAAGACCTCCTGATATATCATACCCTGATTCTTATCTGTTTCCTTCAAGTTTTATTTCATTTTACTTGTCCTATAAATGTAGTTTCTTCTCAAATCTCACTCCTGGACTGTTTTTTCCTTTCATTCTAGATCTCTCCCTAGGGAGCCTTCAGTCACCAACTAAACTTTGACCAACCAAAGATTTATCTCCCAAACCACTTTTGTTGTTATTTTTATAGACGTATGTATACGGCTGATTTCACATGATGATCAAGTGATCTCAAATATACTGCAACTGCTATATGCTGAAAACCCACAGCATGATCTTCCTATCCAAATCTTGACAGCTTCTTGTCACTGTAATTTACTAAGTTAACCTATAAAGTTATGTGAGCAGGAACCTATATTCATCCTTGAAACCTACTATTTCTTCAGAAGTCTTCTTGTCACATATGACCCATGACCAAATTATATGAATTTATTTCTTGTCCATGAATGCATTTCTTTATATGCATCTTCAGTAATGACTGTGGAATCTACGTTTATAACATCTTTGGCACGCTAAGAGAAAAATCTTCTACCTTATCAATGCAACTACATATAACTTCATTGTCTTCCAAAGATTCTTTCTTATTGGCCCCTATCCTTCACTGCTATCTGATTTAAACTCTTCATTAACTTGCCACTGAGTCAGAATAAGCATGAAATGCTCCCTATGGTTTGCTATGCCCTCATGTTCTATGCCTCCCTGCTCTCTCACCTCCATCTTACACTATGATTCCTTTTGCTTTCTCAGATTATTCTGCTACACCTCAGCAGTCTTCTAGTGACTTGCTTGGTTCCCCCCTTCTTGGCTCTAAAGTCTCAGTATCTCAAATACTTTTTATTTTCCAGTTGGTCAAGTTTAAACCTTTTCATTCAGACTGTAGGATCTGGAAACCCTGAGTAGGAAATATAGCTGTATTGTAACTCTTTCTCACCATTTACATCTTATTTTTGGAACAATGAGACTTTGAACTTTGCAATTATATTTTATAGCATTTCTATTACTCCCAATTTAACATTTTAACATTCATAAGGATGCTGCTGTATTTCGCTTAGCATTTGGCACATATAGCAAATAGTGATAGTATTTACTGCAAAAAATTACTTGATGAATGAGCCCAAGGTAGAGTCAACTTCTCTAAATGGCCATAATGAAAGTTTTTCTCTGAAAAAGGTACAGGAAGCATTGAAATGGATGGTGGGTGAAATGAGGACATTGGAGTCAAGCAGATGTGAAACTCAATCCCCCTCTACTGTTACGAAGAATACTGCATTTTGCTGGTCTTCTCACCAAAAAATAACATGGATGATACATTTTTAGGGTTTCATGAAATGAGATGAAGTATCACTGTCACTGTATCACTGTCTTCCTGTTCATCATCGATTTGCTCGAGCGGGCACCAGTAACATCTTCATATGTCCTGTCTCATGCAAGTAGAGCCCAAGGGTACCTGCTTGCTCCAGGAACATAAAGAGCCTCAAACCATTGCATTGGGTCATGGGAATGAGGTCTATAATTGTTACTGGTATTTGGCATATCAAATACGACACAGGTAGCTTGCCAGGCTCTGCCCTGCGGGTAGCATACTCCTGTAGTCATCTCTAAATCCAGCATCTATTGATGAACCTCGAGGCGGCAAACAGCCACGCAAGCTGGGCTGTGATAGGCTTGTCTGCTGGGTGGAGTTTTGAGGAGAGGGAAGTCCGGATGTGGAAAATGGAGGCCCTCATGGATTCGGGAGTTGTCTGGCTTGTTGCGAGTCTCTGCTGGGGTGGCAGGCCAGTGCTAGAACCCCGCCATCCCTCCCGAGCACCTCGTGAGCGGCTGGGCACAGGGAGAGCTAGTAGCAGCTCTGCCCCATGTCTGTGAGTCTCTGGATCAGCGTACCTGGGCCCGATTTAAGAAAAAATTTACATATGAAATGTAAGCTTAGAAACAAATAGTATTTAGGAGCCAAAAAGATACTATAGCAAGAAGGTGCTTGTCTTGCATGCAGCCAACCCTGGCTCAATCTGCAGCACCCCAAAGAGTCCCAAGAGCCCCCGCCACGAGTGATCTCTGAGCACAGAGAGAGGAGTAAGCTCTGCGCAGATGGGTTTGGCACAGAAAACAAGAAAGGAAAAGAAAAAAAGCTAATACTTGCCCAAAGCACCGTCTACATTTTTATGACTGTAGCACATTTTTCTAATGAAGCCAACTCTTAGGAGACGCTCAGAAAATAAAAACAATTCTTCAAACGTCCTTTACATGTTACTGGAAAGCATGATGGTTAAAATGAAAATTGTTACCTTTTATCTTGAAATAAAACCTTTAAAGAATCTATCAGACACCATAATTAAGCTTGTTAATGACAGATAATTAATCTATCATTTAGTCATCCATGAAAAGTTTGCAAAGTACAGGGAAGTCAAGGATGACCAACTAAATGTCGAAGGCGGATGGACTACCTGACAGGTGCACCCTGGAGGGCTAGCTGAGGCGACCCGCCATGGAGGAGTAGGGCACCGACGGGAAGCCTTGGACCGGCTCAACAGCCAGGACTTGATGGTGCAGCACATCACATCGGCGTGGACTGGTACTTGGTTCGGGCCCTCCCAAGGGCAAGCGGAAGGTGGCCAAAGATGCAGAAGAGGCCAGAGAGAATCTTTGAACAGCCCTCTGGGTTCCCTGGGATCCTTCTGCAGAGGTCAACCAGGCAGTCTTGACTGAATGGTCTAGGATGGAACTTGGTTTGTTTATATTTCATCTGTTTTCCTATTTCCTTAACCTTTTTTTTTTGAATTATGAATAGATGTCCCAGTTTTGCTTTTCTTTTTTTTAAAAACAATCTGTAATTTGATGCAAAATTTTGGCATGACTTAACAAAATGATAGGTTTTAAAAGTGGGGGGCCAGAGCGATAGCCCAGCGTTAGGGCATTTGCCTTGCACGCAGCTGGCCTGTGCTGGCCCAGGTTCGATCCAGCGGCATCCCATATGGTCCCCCGGAGCACCGCCAGGAGTAATTCCTGAGAGCAGAGCCAGGGAGAAACTCCTGAGCATCGCTGGGTGTGACCCAAAAAGCAAAAAAAAAAAAAAAAAAGTGAACGAAGGACTTAATTTAAATTTATCTTTGTAAAGTAAAATATTTGTAAATGTTTCTTCTTCCTGAAATGAAATAAAACTGGATATCTTGATTTTTGACTCAAGGAAACAGTCCTAATGAAGGGTCAACATTTTTCGTTATGAGTTCATTAAATAAGACTTACATATTTTCCTGCGTATAACATTTATTGCCGAACATACATTAAAAACTATGTAAGTAATGCCAGTTCAAAAGAGAAATTTGGAGAAATTCTAAAGTCATATAGAAGAGAACCTGCCCTTTGAGGTGTTGCAGGTGTGGCTGCGGTACCCAGCTGCAGCCGGTGGCAGCAGGTGGTAGACAGGAGACAGGACTTGTCTACACCCAGGGCTTGTCTACACCAGGGATCTGACCCGTGGGCCCTGGATGGTTGATGGTCTGACATAGAAAATTGGGCCCCCTGGGATGAGCGCAGAGTCACGGCAGAGATCAGCAAGCTACCCATGGTATATTCGATATACCAAAAACAGTAACAATAATGAACCTCATTCCCAACAAATGGAGATGTTACTGGCGCCCGCTAGAGCAAATCAATGAACAATGGCAAGACAAGTGGCAAGTGATAGAAGAGAAATTCTCCACACTTCTTTTTATGGGTTTATGATAAAAAATAAAGAAGTCACTGTCACTGTCACTGTCTTCCCATTGTTTATCGATTTCCTCGAGTGGGCCCCAGTAACATCTCCATATGTACTGTCTCATGCTAGTAGAGCCCAAGGGCATCTGCTTGCTCCAGGAACATAAAGAGCCACAACCCATTCCAGAATGAGGTCTATAATTGTTACTGGTATTTGGCATATCAAATACAACATGGGTAGCTTGCCAGGCTCTGCCGTGCAGGTAGCATACTCTTGCAGTCATCTCTAAGTCAAGCACTTAGAATGAACCTTGGCGTGCGAGCCGGACTGTGATAGGCTGGTTTGCTGGGTGGAGTTCTGAGAGAGAGAAGTCCGGATGTGGAAAATGGAGGCCCTCATGGAGTGGGGGTCGTCTGGCTTGTTGCAAGGCTCTGCTGGGCTGGCGGGCCAGGGCTAGAACCCGCCATCTCTCCTGGGCTCCTTGTGGGCTGGGCACAGGGAGAGCAAGTAGCAGCTCTGCCCCATGTTGTCTCTGGATCAGCATACCTGGGCCGGATTAAAAAGACTGCAGCAGGGTGGATTTCGATGAGCCGGACTGTGATAGGCTGGTCTGCTGGGTGGAGTTCTAACGAGAGAGAAGTCCGGATGTGGAAAATGGAGGCCCTCATGGAGTGGGGGGCCGTCTGGCTTGTTGCAAGGCTCTGCTGGGCTGGCGGGCCAGGGCTAGAACCCGCCATCTCTCCTGGGCTCCTTGTGAGCGGCTGGGCACAGGGAGAGCAAGTAGCAGCTCTGCCCCATGTTGTCTCTGGATCAGCATACCTGGGCGGATTAAAAAAAGACTGCAGCAGGGTGGATTTCGATGAGCCGGACTGTGATAGGCTGGTCTGCTGGGTGGAGTTCTAACGAGAGAGAAGTCGGATGTGGAAAATGGAGGCCCTCATGGAGTGGGGGGTCGTCTGGCTTGTTGCAAGGCTCTGCTGGACTGGCGGGCCAGGGCTAGAACCCACCATCTCTCCTGGGCTCCTTGTGAGCAGCTGGGCACAGGGAGAGCAAGTAGCAGCTCTGCCCCCCCAAAAAAGTAGGGTATCTAAATTCAACTCAAGGGCAAATTAAAGAACCTAGGATCTTGGAAATTCACCTTAGCTTATTTTTTAGTAAGACTAAAAATAAGAGAGTAAAAAATAACAGAAACAATCTTAGGAATGATCCCTAAATAAACTTTATCTGTGAAATAGAATTGCTCTTCAGATTCTGAGTGCCAGCAGGGGACTGATGCTAGAGTTTTCTCTCAAGTCAGTCCTTTATTAAATTCAGACCTTAGTCCAACAGAGAAGTGGTATCCATGAAAAGCTATTCCAATAAAATTTAGCAAGCCCTTGGGGGAATAAAAAAAGATAGTACAGTTTTTTTTTCCATCTGAAGGTATCACAAAAGGGATGGAAATCATACAGTCCAATAAAAAGAAAGTTATTGCTATTTTTACTTTTTGGCTTACAATGTTCTCAGTAATGATTTTTCATAGATGTAATTCCAACAACATACTCATAGCTTCCTTTAATCCAGGAGATTTTGAAGCAGTGTTGAAATCTAGAGATTCTTAGTACATGGGCTATAGTGGGTGAAAATATTGTCCAGCAATGCAGAGTGAGACTCTGCTCAATCTGACTTCAAACAAGAGCAAAAGGGCAGTGAGTCCTTTCAAATACAAAACAAAAAGTAGACCCTTGACTTATGAATTCCACTGGCAAGAAAACAATGTTCTTTTAATTAGCAAATCTTATATTACTAGGGAATTTTAAAAGCAATTTCTATCTCTCACTCTCTCACTCTCACTCTTTCAGTTGCTCTCTCTCACTCTCTCTCACTATCTCGCTCTATATCTCACTCTATACTCTCACTCTCTCTGCTCTCTCACTCTCTTTCTATCTCTCTCACTATCACATTCACTATTTTGCTCTCTCTAGCTCTCTCACTCTCTCCCACACTCTCTTGATATTTTGCTCTTTCACTCTCGCTCTCTCTCGCTAGCTCTCCTTGCTCTCTTGCTGTCTCTTTTCGTACTTTTTCACTCACTCTCTCGCTCCCTCACACTCTTGCTCTCTTGCACTCTGACTCTGCCTTGCTCTCTCTTTTGCTCTGTCCACTCTCGCTTTTTCAAACTCTTTCTCTCACTTTCTCACTCTATCTCTCTCATGTTCTCATTCACTCTCACTCATTCTCGCTATTCTCTCTATCTCTCGCTCCTCCTCACTCTACAGCTGTCTCTCTCATGCTCTTGTTCACTATCTATCTCTCTTGCTCTCTCGATATCTCTTGCTCTCACTCAGTCTCTCACTCTCTCTCGCTCTCACTCTCTTGCTCACCTCTCTATCTCTCTCACTCTCTCACTCTCTCTTACTCTCACTCTCACTGTCTCTCACACTGTTTCTCTCTGTCTCTTTCACTCTCTTTCCACTCTCTCATGCTCTCTCTTGCTTTCTCCCTTTCTCCCTTTCACTCTTGCTTGCTCTCAATCTCTCACTCTCTCATATTACTCTCTCACTCTCTTGCTCTCGCTCACTCTCACTCTTGCTTTCTCTAGCTCTTTTACTTGCTCTCTCACTTTCACTCTCTTTGCTTTCTCACAGTCTCACTTTCTCTTGCTCTCTCTCAAACTCTCACTCTCTCTTGCTCTCTCCAACACTCACTCTGTTGCTCTCTCTCACTCTCTCTACTGTTTCTCTCTCTCACTTGCTCTATCTCTCTCACTCTCTTGCTCTCTCTCACTCTCACTCTCTCTCACTCTCAGGCTTGCTGTCTCTCAATCTTTCTCACTCTCTCTCACTCTCTCACACTCGCTCTCTCTTGCTTTCTCTTGTGTTCTCGCTCTCTCTGGTTCTATAACTTCCTCGCTATCTCTCTAAAAAAAGAAGAAAAATAAGTAATTTAGTTTTCTTGGTTATGAATCTCTTGTGACTTGTTCATATCTCATTTCTGCAGCAAATTTATATTAAATTTAAAATGAAGTCAAGTAATCTTTTCAGAATACATTGTATCATTTTGTTATAATCTGTTGTCAATGTTCTGGACTTGATTTTATCAATATTTTATGTGTTCAAGCTTTGCACTTCACTCCCAAACCACACTGGAGAGCCTTTTTCAGTCATTATATGAACTCTACTACACAAATAAAAATGCCTCCTAATAGCTGTCTCATTTTTGCATGTTCTCATTGTACCTTGACCATTACTAGAATAGCCCTTTACTTCTTCACTGACTCAAAATGTTTTCAAATTTATTTTGTATTTTTGTATTTGATCATAAAGTATTTTTGTTTTTATCATCAGTCCAATCATTTGATGTTTTAAATGATCATCTCTAAATTTTAACTGAGATTCAAACTGTTTGAAATAATTATTTGTAATTTATTTTAATATATGATCATGTAAGTGTGCAAGATTATTCTTGCTTAAGACATCTCTTCCTACTTTATTCCACTTATTTTACCAAAAGGGTTTTAGAAAGAGTTGTTAGATTTCTGAGTATACAGACACTGGATTTAAATTTCATGAAATATACATGAATAATGTGTACAATTATAAACACTCATCTTAAAATGAAATAGACTTCCAATTTTTTAAAGTATTGTTCTATTAGTCTCTGCATTTTTTAAGTTTATCTAAAATTAACATTTGCTTATATTTTAAATCACTTGATAAGGATCTTTGAAATCTACTATATTTTCCAATTATCTGTTTTATATAAACTGAATATACTTTAAAATATTTAAAATACAATTATATGGCTCCTGATGTACTGTATCTATTCTGAATGCTTTCAAGTTCACGATATTTAAGTTCTAGGAAAAAAAGAAAAGAAACACAAACTTAATTGAAAATACCTACATTTGAATCTTGTCTGGTCCATTTCTTCTCTATGTAAAACTCAACAAGTTACACATTCTCTGAGCTATGGTAGTGTCCTCTACCCAGTGGATTGATTTTTTCCAGCAACAGCTAGTTTATTGTTACAAAGCAGTGACTTTCTCATCTGAATTTTCAGACAATATGTCTAACCACCCATCTCTCTTCAGTAGCTACCCCACATATTTGATTTTCAGCATAATAAGTGAATCTCAATCTAAGCAAAATGAAGACTGAAGCAAACTATTGCACATTCTATTTTTATGCCTGAACTTACTTCCCAACTCTTTATTTCATTTTGATGTCTCAGGAGCTGACCTAGGATAAATGGAAGCTACGAACCACCAACTGTGCTGTCAGCTGCGTTGTTGGGTCAAAGGTGCTGGCTGAGTTGCAAGTTCTGAAGGTTTGCCAGCAGTGAAGGTATTTGCCTTAGAGGGAAGTGGTGCCCCAAACATATTTCATTCCACAATGCTGCTGAATGCTCCAATTTCAAGCAATGCCTATATTGGAGGAAAGAAGAAAACACAAAGAAAGATATTTACTTGATTCCACCAAAATGTATCAAACCACCTGCACCTCTATAACTACAGTTATCTATGCATTGGACAACTTAAGCACTAACAGGAAAGAAGTTTCTGTTTTCTGCAAGAACTGGGAATTGACATGACAGCTGGTTTCCATGAGGAAAGCACATATGCCAATCTTTCAAATTAAATGGCATTCTACAACGCTCTGTTCTTGATTAAATTTAAGGGAGTATATTATACTATTTATACTTTCAATATATTTATTTAAATTTTCTCAACATTAAGTTCTTGTCAATTAAAGTGTGTTCTTCATTAAAAATATTTACATTCGATCAAATATAATTTGCATGCCAACTTACTGATTTTTTAAAGGAGAGGTTACATTCTAAACAAATAACTCCATAGATAAAATCATTTCACCAATCTGTCAAGCCTAAATTTAGTTGTAGGTATCAAATTTTTATCAAAATAAAAGTAGCAGTAGTTCTAGAAGAATGTTCTTTTTCTCTTGAGACATAGTCCTTCTGACCCACACTAAGGCATAAAATGAAGAGTTAGGTAACTATACATGTTACTGATGACTCTTATTCCTGCTTTAACTTTAGGTTTTTCTAAATGATTACGTAGTGTACAAATTATCTGTTGAAGTGTAGCCAATGTGCCAGTTGAACAGTGCAGATACCATAAGTAAGTGAAATTTGGAAATGAAACAGCAGCCTTAAATAGCCAAACTGTACCGTCATGCCATGACTTCAGTTGGTCTCCAGTTATTAGTAATAAGCCACAAGAGAAAATCTTAGAAGGGTTTAATCCAGAAATACATTTTTTATTGTTACCACAGTTCTTCTAGTAAAATATTTAAGATTTTATTCCTTTTTCTCTTCTTTTGTCTACATTTTGTCTTCCTTCCTTATAGAATATTGTGAACATTTTATGCCAAGAATAGTTTGAATCTGTCTTGTCATGCATCAGGTTAATAATGATATTTAAATGATTGGTTTATACTGACGGTGTCCTCCAACAATTGTTCCACCAAAGGATCAAGATTCCCTACCATATTCCCAAAGTCCCTTCTCTGCTTTGGCCTCCTAGTTCCAAGTTCTATTGGCACACATGTATGTAATACTTATGTATGTACTTTAGGTAACATGGTTTATAATAGTAATAACATCCGTAGTTTTGCTGTGCAAGATTATTACACTTTCCTCAATGTGTACAATTCTGCTGTCTCCATGTCTCTTCTAAGAGTCTTAAAGCTGTTTTGGTATGTTCTTCAGCTGCTGAGTTATGTATTTTATTACATTTTTAATATTTGGTATGAGTTCAGTTTAGCTAATATGGTTGCAATGATGTTAAAGCATATACTGCTACTATACGGAGCTATTGCTCCCCTCCACCACTATAGTCCCCCCAACCTCCCACACTATATCCATGTCACTTCTAGTCAGATTACTTTCTCCTACCCTTTGATTTGTTTCAATCATGACAGCCATTAATTCATAAACTTGCAGTGGAAAAATGACAATATTTTTAGGAATTTTATGAGTTGGAATGTAAAAAATATGTTTTAAATAGTATTTTTGTTGAAAAGTTGAGACACTGGATGAACTAATCTTTATTCATAGAAAGATGCATATAAGAATGGTAAAAAATAATTGCATTTACTTGGTTTTTGGTATATATCAACACCATGCTGTGTTTAACATACATAAAATTTTCTCATTTATTCTTTTATCAACCTGAATATATATACATTATTATCTTCAGTCTACTGGACAAGAAACCAAAAACATAAAAGTTAAAAAATATTCAATTTTCGAAAGAAGCTATATTTAAGTAACATAACTTGGACTAAAATTCAAGTGCCTTGGGAACTGAGTGATAGCAGAGCAGGTAGACGCTTCCTTTGCACACAGTTACTGGGGCTACTTGCACCCCATATAATACCCCAAGCCTGCCAGGAGTGGTTATTAATTGGTCACTGTTCCCTGAGCACAGTGCCAGGAGTAAGCTCTGAACTCAATCTTTTTTATTAATCACATTACAATTACATAGTCTACCTCACTACTGAAAACTTAATAAGATAGAAACTGCAATTATGAATAGACTTTTCACAGTTGAAAAACAATAAATAGCTTAAAAGGATAGCAATAGAAAAAATGCAAAATAACATGTCCACATATGATGTAAAATATATCTCTTCCTGACATTTTTTCATTTTTTATCAATAGGAAGGAAAATAACAGCTCTTTATGCTCTCTCAATCAAGTTACTCATATATCATCTAATACTTTCAGGAGAAAATTATTTGGTACTATTGGTTATGTATATCTTTTGGGAAACAAAACAAAAACAGCAGTAAAACTTGAAAAAAAATATGTTACTGTGTTAAAGATGAAAGTGTCAGTATAAGTCTGACAAAATTCTCTTTCCCCCTTTTCATTCATGGTTTATAGCATGGAGGATTTGTCTATAGTGTAAGTGGCACCACCAAGGCACATGAATCCTCTCTACATGGTCCACAATATGATCCATTCAAGGATACAGAACACACAGACAGCTTCATCAAAAGCCAACCAATATTATACAGCCCTATAAGAGCCTGAGTTTCTATTTTCTTCTGCTTTGCAAACATGCTTGAGTATTAGATTAAAATTTTATATATTTATCTACTTAAACTTCATTATCTGGTGTTATTTTCAAAGAATATACATTTGTGGCTATTTTACTTTTCATTGCTATGCTATAAATTATGGCACCACCAGCTATTTCTGCTGTTGACCAGTTAAGTTGACAGTTGCAACTGAGGAACTATATCTTTATTTTATTACTTTAAAATTAATTAAACTTTCAAAGTAGAAGCTGTGCTAAATATATTTCTCTTAAACGCAGTTATATTGTTTTAACAGTTTGAACATTTCTCTGAAGTTTTGAACTATGTGACTATCAATGTAAGTATAAATTCTTCTTAACTTTCTTGGTATGTCTACTAGAATTTGAAATATATAACACTGTTATTGAAGTAGTAGGGCTAGAGTTCCCATGTTGAATGTGATAAAATTAAAACCCACACCTTCACCTACTACTTGTTTTAACTGAGCAATTTACATAGCTCCTGTACCCCCACTTTAACATCGCTAACATGGAGACATAGAACAGTATCAATATTTCAGCACCTATTAAACAGCATATTATCTATAATATACATCATTATACAATAGTAAAGTATATTTTTCACATTTTATATATCCATTTCACATGATATATATTCACATATTATAGTACAGTGTTTAGTTCACATATTTTATATCCACATATTATAAGGGTTAAATGTACTAAAGTGTTGCAGGACATCTAAAAGGCTCTGCATCTGCCCTGGATTGCCTCCTGCAGGTCACTTCATAAATAAGGGGGTAGTTTAAATGTGGCAGTTTGTCTGACCATGTATTCTATACTGGCTGGTATAAATATTCTCTCATGCTACCACAATCATCATGGGTCTAGCTAGATCTTACCAGCATATTTGCCTGTCCACATTGGATCTCTAAGTAACCAGCCCAGAGAGAAATGCTGTTTGCCTCCAAGCAAGCAAGCATGGCTCCCCTGATAACTCAAAGGCAACTAAAATACAAAACTACCGTGAAGTAGATGAGACTCTTGTGAAGGCTTGGAGAAATATTTAATTGGCATTAGTATAGTCTTTAGTACAGAGACATGCCATCTCAGAAACCCCCTTCTTTATAAAGGCTTTTCCAGGCAGATCTTGGCTCAAGACATTAGCATATAAAAGGGCCTAGTTGAGGTGCACGAGAAATTACCTGAGGGCATTTGGCCCTGCCTGCTTCCCATGAAAGTGGGAGGTCTGAGTTGCAGGGGTATAAAAATTAGCCTGCTTCCTCTCTTGGGGCTCTCTCTTTTTGAACTCTCTCTTTGTGGGCTCGCACTCTTCTTGAGAGTCTTGTCTTTGTCTCCTCTTTACAGGGCCTTTACATGTGGTGGCCGCCATCTTGGCCTACACGTGGCTGGGGGTTCTATCAGGGAGTCCTGAGCACAGGGTTTTTCCTATTGCTGATTTGTATGCCTGAAACTGTGATAAGTAAAGCATTTTAAAACCTTGTCGGATTCCTGAGGTAGAATTCATCCATTACTGAGGTAGGATTTCATCCATTCCCCCACCAGCTTCGAGGTAGAAGGGAACTAGCTTCCTGGCACTGTTGGGGACCCCAGCGGCATTCCAGACACTAAAATGATTAAATATTTTCTAGCACAAATAAAGCATATAATAAACTAAATTAAAATAGAATTATTACAACTAATAAATTAAAATAAAATTATTTTCTCTGAAAAGTTAGACTAATATTCTTTAAATGGATGTTTGATGAGAATAGATTTGCCATAGTTTAATGTTCTGAATTCGTAATAGATTAATTGAACATCTAAACATTTTTCCTTTGATTTTAGGCCACAGTTGGTGATGCTCAGAGTTTACTTCTGGCTCCACACTCAGGTATTACACCTAGCAGTACACAGGGGATCATTTGGGATGCTGAGGATCAAACTCAACCCCTGGTGTGCAAGCAAACCCCCTACATGCTGTACTATCTCTCCTTCCCCTAACATTTAGACTTTTGCAATTAAATTTTACTTTAAAGAAATTAGGTTCCTGATATACAAGAACAAACCATGTTTTTTTTTCTTTTTTCCTTTTATTTTTGGAGGGGACAGGGCAGACGGAGAAAGGAAAAGTTTAGGCAACATCAGCTGTACTCAGGACTCTTTCCTGGCTTTATTCCCAGGATCACTCCTTGTGATATTTAGGGACCCATATGTTGTGCAGGGGAATCAAACCAGACCCACATTGGCCACATTAAGGCAACCACCTTAACACTTGTTCTATCTCTCCAGCCCCAAAACATGTGTTCTTACAAAAACACAGTATTACATTGGCAAAACTCTTCGGCAAAGGCAGACTCAAAGATGTTGCTTTAGCTGTCCTAGGCTGTTCCTCTTTCTGGCTTTTTGTTGAAAATTGCAGAGCATAGACTAATTTTCTTTAGATAGTACTTTGCAATGAATGATGTTCAGTCACCATCATTTAAAAGATACTAATATTAACTAAACTATTTTAGATACCAACTAACCTATTTTACTGTGATAACTACTTTTCACCTAGACACATAGTTAAAAATCTCTGAAATATTTCATCAAAATATCACTTTAAAAAATAAAGCATGAATGAAAAAAGTTCTTTGGTGTTTTTATCAAGACAGGCAAAATATAAGCAAATATTCTAAAGTCCTCAATTCATCAATCAGATATTGATGGAATGTTTGCAGTGCACATTGCCTCAAACAAAAGAAAACCTCTATGCTCAAAGAATAAAATAACAAACCTTTGGAGCTGGAAAAATAGAGCAGGGATTGAGATTTTTGTTTTACATGTATTTGGCCATAGTTTAATACTACCAGGAGGGACCCTGGTAGTATCCCTCTACTATAACTCTACCAGTTATAACTTAACTGGTATAACTATTATAATATGCACCTAGGGAGAAAAGCCACAGTACTCTTCAGAGATTTGACTATAGAATCAATTTGACTATAGCCCGTTTTGAGTTGTCTACCATTGAAAATGGATTGTCTAATTCTTCCCTTAGGCAATAATTCAAAACTGCTGTTTTTAACTTGAATGTATATTTATCTTCATGTTTTATGAAGCTTCCTTTATTTGTTGTGGCTTCAGTAAATAGCTATAATCAATATTCCATTGGATATATTGTTTCTTAAAAAAGGTCAAAAAACGTACATATGCAAACACACACACAGATAACAGCACAAATGCAGAAGGAAAAAATCAAATGTCAAAATCAAATTTTAGAAACACTAAATGTAACATGTTGAGAAAAATTAGAAGTAGATTGTGCTTGTCATGCTAGTTTCAATATATAATCCTTCCTTCACCTCCCCTTGTCTGTGAAACACATCTGTGATTTCTTTGCTAACCATTTTCCAGCCTCTTTCATAAAATAACGGTTGTGTTCTGGTGTTTTTCATTTTGAATACTTAGAGCATGTCTCCCATCTCATCTGCTGCCACATTGTTAAATCTAAAGTGGAAAGAGAGAGAGTGATCCTTCGGGTATCTCTAGTAGGCAGCAAAATAATAGTGTTGCTTTCAATTACTGGGCACAAAAGCTCGCCAAAGGGAAGGCGATTCTTCAGGATGGTGTGTCTAGCAAAAGACCCATAATATAGTCACAAATAGAGACAGAACAAGACCACTCACTCCAAAATTAAGCTTTAATAAAAGATTCTCAAGCATTACATTAACAGATACTAGGAGCACTCAGTTTTACCAACTTGTATAAAGAAAAATTATTTGTCTACTAGTGTGACTGTCACAGTCAGAAATGGCTAGGATCCATACGGAATTGGAGTTTGACAAAGAAAGTTCATTTGTCCAATCTTTTGCTCCATAGGATGTCTGTTCTCCACAACTGTAAAAGCTAACACAATACAGAAGTCTTGCTAATATAAAGGATTTGCGATTAACACTCTACATCAATTCTGATTTTCCATATTTTTTAGTGGAACCAGGTTTGCTAATAAATTGCCAGCTGTTATAGTCACTAAGCCTATTTTCATCACAACCACCACATAACAGGACCCCTGCAAATACCCTAAGCCTGCCTTTCTCTCATTGTATGCTTTATATTGTTTCAGATGAAACATACCCTCCTCCAAGATTTCTGGGTTTCATTGTTAATGACTTAAAATGTTTAAAGATTCTGGCAGTAAGTTGGCAGACCTGCAGGCAGTGTGGCATTGGAGCCAGTCCCTCTTTCTCTTAATAACTTGGGGATGATTTCTGAAGAGACTGGAGAAAAAGAAGAAAATGGATAAATAACCAAATATCATAGGACTACCAAAGCTTTATTAATTCCTGGCAGAATATAGATTGCCAAACCATCAGTCCATGAGCGGAAAGAGGGAAACCAGGAGAATCCAATAAGACACATGAAATTGAAAGGGGATAAATGGTTGTTGCTAAATGAGGTAATTTGCAACTCTATATATTATAATTAAGTAAAATGTAAGCTTGCATCTTGAATTAAGATTAATAATATCTATTTTTCTTAGGAAATATTGATTTTCTCTCCTTTCTCCTCCTCATCAACTCTTTTTACAGACAAAGTAAACAATTTATTAGAGAAGTAGTTTTGGGAAAATAATGCTGTATAAAAATTTTGACTGTTGGGATGTTTCATGAAAATTCTGTGCTAACAGCTCTAACTTCTCAAGAGCAGTGAGCTTTGCCCTTGAGAAAACACTATTTGCATCATGCAACCACTTGTCACTGCTATAGCTAAAGTGCTGCTTTTGACAAGCTGTGTTCCTGGTAAAATGTTATTGTTGGCAATTGCTGATGGTGGGGGAGACAGCTTCGGGAGACTCTGTCCCAAATGGGGATGTGCAAATTGACTTGAGCACCCGAGGGACACTCAGGTACCTCTGACCCAGAGTCCCTGGGTCTTCTAGCACCCTGTCCCTTTGTTCTGTAATGAGAGCCAAATGTTCTCTTTCTCCATTCCCTCTGGCCCTGTAATGTGACTCCCGAGCAGCCTGCAGCCTAGGTTGGGCTCTCTTGCCAGTCCTTCCCCACTATTGGACCTTTTTGCTAAAATTTTCCCTGAAATTGACAAAGGGTTATAAAAATAAGAAAAGAAAAGAAAAGCTGCAGCAGTTATTCTGGGTTTCTGATAACCCCCTTGGCCCTGAGTTCTCATATTCTTCAGTACCACACCACCTCCCCACCCCCAGGACTAGTGTTAATAGATATTTTGGAAACTGAACTTAATTAATTAATTAATTTACTTCTTTGTCCATTTAGCTAGTTCAATTGGACCAGAGAGTCATATTTTTCATACAAAAGAGATTCCTGTCAAATGAAAAATCCAATAAATGTGCATTACCCTATGTGGGACTATGGGACTATTGGCAGGAAATGCCTAAGCCCCAGTGAGAGTTTTATGCTGCATTTCAAGCCCATGTCTTTTGAATTTTCTTTTTTTTATTATTATTTTGGCTGTTTAAAACTCCCTTTCAATCAAGGTCCAGGAAAGGGAAGCCTTCTGGAATGGCAAGAGCAGTTTTACAATCCTAATGTATTTGATTTAGAAAAATCCTTTACTTTATGTCCATTTGATCTCCTCCATCAGATCCAATCTGGTGACCACATAGAGCTCATACTTCTGCTCAGTGGACAAATAGGAAGCAACCCCAAATCAAAGCAAATCTTGGAAAGGTTTCAGCAGAAAATACAGGGCACCGCAAATGCTGTGCACAGAAGACTATTGCTCCATGTCAACTCACCTTTCTTTATTTTATTATTATTATTATTATTATTATTATTATTATTATTATTATTGTGCGTTTTTGGGTCACACCAGCAATGCTCAGGAGTTACTCCTGGCTCTGCACTAGAAATTTCTCCTGGCGGTACTCAGGGGACCATATGGGATGCTGGAGAGCAAACCTGGGTCGGCCAAATGCAAGGCAAACGCCCTGCTTACTGGACTATAACTCCAGCCTCTCAACTCACCTTTAATCTGCCTGCTTTAAATTGCTTTGAAACTTCAAGGAGAACTTACTTAACTTTTGTTGCCGCTTTATGTAAGAAACTTGGCCTCAAGCTAGTTAAGACTCGGCTCTACTTCCTTTGATTCCTCTTATTAGTCCTGCTGCTGAAGTCCCTGGGCCCCTAGGGACTTATGTGAAGCGGAGAGGAGATAGATGGCCACTTTCTCTCCATCCTCCTTTACCACCCGGGACCAACTGGAAAAGTCTAGAACTAATTCAGTCTGCCATGAGCCCTTCTTGGCAAGACACAGAGTACCTCCAGCCCCACTAGGCAGCCATCAAGCCACAGCTCACATCCACTTGTTTTGCAAAGCAAGGGAATTAATTCCTACCATTTGATTTCTCCAGAAGGCATGGACTCAGAGTGGAGTGAGGAATTGCTCTTTGCAGGAAACGGAAGCCAGTCCCAAGTCTTATCCAGGCCTTCTGGGTATTTGCCTTTCTTTCAGAAAAGAATTTCAGGAGTAGAACAGCAGTGAAGTAAAAACAGATTTTATTTGACATTGGCATTCCTGAAATTAAAGAGACAGCTGAAAGAACTGTTAAAAATGGTTTTCTCAGTGCTGTCCAAAAAATATACTAGTGAGTTTTACCAAACCTTCAGAAAAGACTTAAGCTCTTCCAAAATGTAGAAGAAAGATAATTCTTCCTAACACCTTCTATCAAGCTAACATTACACCAATATCCAAACATTACTAAAATTTAAAAATTTAGACCTATCTCCTTGATGAATGTGGGTGCAGAAATCCTCAATAAGATCTTAGCAAACTGAATCCAACAGCAAAATCTTAGCAAACCAAATCAAACAGCATACACACACACACACACACACACACACACACACATATAAATCATACACCACAATCAAGTGAAATGTATCTCAGGGAGGCAAGATGGTTCAATATATAAGGATATCATTTAATATAATATACCACATCAGAGAAATAAAAGATAAAAGTCAAAATATCTTATCAATCTATGAAAGAAAGTTTTTGACAAAAGAGCCACCATCTAGTTATAATAAAAGACCTCAACAATATAGGAGTGGAAGGACCCTTCCTCAAGAGAGTAAAGCTTTCTATAACAAGTTTGTAGCAAATATTATTCTTCATGGTGAAACCTTAAAGCCTTTCCACTGAGATCAGGTACAAAGCAAGGATGCCCACTGTCTTCTCTTTTGTTCACAGCAATCAGTAAACAAAAGGAATTCAAGGTGGTTAAAATTAGAAAAGAAGTCAAATTATCTCAATTTGCACATGAAATATTATACACAGAAGACCAAAAGAGTCCACAAAACCCTTCTAGAAACAATATCATAAAATAGTAAAGTGATTACTATTAAGTCTATACATAAAAATTAGCCACATTCTTTTATATAAATAATGAATCAGAGAATAAAAAGATATGAAAATTGATCCCTTTCAAAATAGTTTTGAAGGACATGCAGTACCTAGGAATCAATGTAACAAAAAAGGTGAGAGATATATACCATCAAAACTTCAAAACACTTAAGAAAGATATAGAAGAAGACCTTAGAAAATTGTAAAATATTCCATGCTCTTGGATTGGGAGAATCAATGCTGTCAAAATACCATCTTGCCTAAATTATTATACAGATTCGATGCAATCTCTATCAAAACTCAGACAATATTCTCCAAGGATTTAGAACAGTCCATGATAAAATTTGTATATAGTCATAAAAGAATCCAAGTAGCCAAAACCATACTGAAAATAATAAACTGGGGGTATATCATAACCTATCTTGAAACTACACTATTAAGCCATAATGATACAAACATCATAGTATTTAAATAAGGACAGGCTCTCTGCCCAATGGGTTAGAATAAAATATTCAAGAACAATTCCCCAACATATATGGTCAGCTGATTTTTGACAAAGGTGTTGATTGCATTAAATGGTGTAAAGATAGTCTCTTTGAAACATAGTGCTGTCAAAACTAAATAATGATTTGCAAAATTTTTAAACTGGATACTTATTTAACATCTTATACAAAATCCAACTCAACTCAAAGCGGATTAAAGACTTTGAGATCATACCTGAGTTTATATGGTATATTGAGGAAAGTATAGGCAGAATGTCTCAAGATTTGAACCTCAAAGATGTCTTCAACAATACAATGCCATTGGCAAAGGTGACAGAATCAAAAAATAAACAAATGAGACTATATCAAAAGAGTTTTTGCATGGCAAAGAACTACAGGCAAAAGGTAAAAGACACTAACTGATTGGGAGAAAATATTTCAATCAACACATCAGATGAAGGGCTGATATCCAGGAATATAAACTACTCACAAAGATCAGCAACGAAACATCCAAAATCCTCATCGCAAAATGGGGATAAGAAATGTACTGGGATTTCTCTGAGGAGAGACTGACAGAGGGCCAATAGGCACATAAAATATGTTCACTATCACTTCTTATTAGGGAAAATCAAGAAACGGTGACAATGTTCCATACCAGTGAGAGCAGCACACATCAACAAATAATTTGCTGATGGGGGATGGGTGGAACTCTGATCCACTGTTGGTCTAGTTCAACCCTATGGAAAACAGTATGAAGTGTTCTCAGTAAACTTAAAATTGAGCTGCTCTACAACCTGGAAGTTCCACTTTGGGGTATACCCTCAGCACAGAAAAACATTCATTCAAAGGGACACATGCACACCACTATTCATTGCAACACCCAGTAAAATAGCTAAGATTTGGAATCAACCTGGATGTCTCACAATAAATCAGTGGATTGTGAAGATATGGTATATGCAGCACAATACTATGCAGCTATAGAAACTGATGAAATCATGCAATTTGCTATAACGTGGATAGAACTGGAAGATATGAGTTTAATCAAGTAAGCCAGAAGGACAAGCACAGTATGAGATCACTCATATGTGATATTTAGAGTAACTGGATGAGAAAATGCAATGGCTTAAAAGGAGGATGCCTAGCTCAACCTTGGCTCCAGAGTGTAGGGAGAAGAAAAGATATATAGAGTGAAGGGGGTAAGGGAGAATGGATAGATGAGAAGCACAGCAGCAGGGGTGAAGGGAATTCAGGTACATTACTGGAATTAAGGAACAATGGAGTCAAATATCCAAACCACAGAGTCAACAGCACTGATCACGAGACCCAAACTTTAAGAACCAGATTTAAAAGGTGCCTGTCAGGATAGCAGGCTGGGGCTGGGATGGCGAGTAGGAGAGGAAATCTGTGAATATTGGTAGAGGCAAGTAGATGTGGTGATGGAACATTGAACGTGAAAAAATCAATCTATGGATAACTTTGTAATTCACAGTGCTCTAATAAAATAAAATTTTTGAAAAAAAAAATTCAAAATGTCAAAAAAATTGAATTTAAAAAAATACAACTCAGAATCAAAAGGAATGCTGTTCTACTTTCCCATGTTTGCTCAAGATATTTTCCTCTTTGTACATATTGAATGTTAGAGAACATGCATGAAATGAAGCATGCTAGAAATCTGACCCTTTTCGGATTTGGGTGAGAAGTAAGTGTAGTCCCTTTCAGCTGGCATTTTTCTAACTCATGTAGGACAGTTTAACCAATCACGTCATTCCCCATCCATGTCTGCAATTCAAAACAAATATACACCATTTGCATGTATTTGTTTTGGGTAAACATTTTATCTACCTTGAATTGGGAGCCGTGTTCTGGAAAGGTGCTTCACATGGCAAATTTATGTAATCCTCACTGCTATGACTGCAGCCAGATGTGAAATTTGAATTATTTCCCTCTCTTCTTAGTAAGATTATTTTTTCAACTTCATAATCCTAAATAGAATATATGAATTCCACTGCACCTATTCTCTCCAAGACCTCAATCTTTCTACCATTTTATGCCTCCTTTCATTTGCTATAGCTCTAATGCCTCTCTGTAGAAGACACATCACCCTCTCCTCGTCTAAACTCTGTAACATCCGCTTTCATTCTTCCTGCATATTCTAGAAATAAACATCACAGATGCAGCTATAGGGAACTTTGTAATTTCCCTCATCTTCCAAGCATTTAAGACCTGCCATTCATTGGGAAAGCATTTCATTTTTCCTTCCTGATGTCTCCTTGCCAAACTTTATAGAATCAAGGACAGGATTAACATAATGAATTAAGAAAAAAAAGCATTAAGAAGATTGCTCTAAACTGCCTTTACTTCCAAAATACATTGTTGTTTATTTCCCCCAACAAACACACTATTTTTCTTTTTTCTCAGTTTGAGTCTGAAAAAAAAAATCTGATTGTAAGTGAATAGGGTTTTCAGTTCATGTTAAAATAAAAAGCCAATATCTCTTGGAACAGAAAGAGCTCTTCGATCTACTGTTATTTCAGAATAGACTCACCAGGAATTCTCATCTGTGGCAGCATAATTCACATATCTTCTCAGCATCATCACTGTATCACTGTATCACTGTTTTCCTGTTCATCATCGATTTGCTCGAAAGCGGGCCCCAGTAAACATCTCCATATGTCCTGTCTCATGCTAGTAGAGCCCAAGGGCATATACAGAAAATAAAGCTGCTGATTTTCAAACTCTTCCAGAAGTCTGGTAAGTGCTAATTATCAATTATCCTGGTCCTCTCAAAACCAAAACAAGACATTTAAATACAGATGCTTGACCAAGGAGGGAAGCTGAAGTCACCCTTAGCCAGAAAATAAATATACATAGAGGAATATACAGTAGATTATTGTTCCTAAGTATGTAAGTGAGGGTAGTTCAGGCTGGCTGAAGAAGTATCTTTCCTGTCCCAAGGGATAACATATATGTGAAGAATGAAAATATATAGAAAAGCAAATATTAAGAGAGAATGCTACAGAAAATTAAAAATTATTAAGGCAATCAAATAATGTAAAGCCCCAAACACAGCAACAGAGCATTGTTCAAGGACTCACCTGTATAAATATTAATATCTTTTGTCTCTTGCTTCTTTCTAACATGGAGGCATTTTCAGTCCGGAAACCCATTAAGAATAAAGTGAGAAGCAGATGAACTGGGTAAGAGGGTCAATTGTGCACAATTTTATGGTGATGGAAGAAAACTACACTTCTATAGGCAATCACAACATGACATATGCAGACAGTGAATTTTAATGCTATATCCCTGAGAATTTAGATAGCTAGGAACCAATGCTAATTAAGTCAAAATATATAATTACAGAAAGAACAACAGAATTTCTGTCTTAGGTCCTCAAGATAACATAACTATTCTTACCAAGTGAGGGTATGAATAATGCTCTTTTCACACACATTTGGGCTCCTAATATAAAGGTAACCACCTACTTTAAGAAAGGAAATTTGTGTGTATTTTAAACCATTGCACAGTATTTTTAAATTGTAGATATCACTGTGGGACTAAATCTTATTATATTTCATTGCTGAAAAGTCTCATGTGTAGATATTTTAAGAAAATTCAATTATATATCAATTGACCTCCATGAACTAGCTATAAAAGGAGCCCTGCTGAGAACAATTTTAGTGGAGGGTGTACTTTCTTGATACATGGACTATGACCCCTACTTCATTTGCTTCTAAGTTCTGTTTTCACTCATGCATCTCTTTGTTAATAACAGAGAGAGGCCTTCTGTGCCAAACAGACGAGAGAATTAAGATGCTCATACAACTGACATCCAGAGCTCCAAATTATCTTCTCCCCTTGAGAAGTCACTTACTTGTCTTCTAGGTGGTGCAGAATGTAAAATGAAATTTGAAATAAATATTGTGTCAGACATATCAAGTATAAAAGGGAATGTTTAAAGCCAAAGGATAAGCGAAGTAAGCAGGAGCAGGAAGGCAAAGGGAAATTTAAGAAACTCAAGTTTCATAGGGAATTTGGGGTGAGTGGAGGAGTATATGTAGATAGAATCTAGTGCCAAGGCACGATATAAAATAAATACTAAAAAGTCCAACACAGACCTTTAATTATCAAACCCACATATGGAATTTCCTTTCAAGTCAACTGACATCTTAACCTCCATTAAGATCACAAGCTTATAAACAGCCATTACAAGAGATAAAACAGTTCTAATGATTCATACTTACTGATTCAACAAACTTAGCCTATGAGATGACCAGGACCCTGTCAAATGTCGTACCAATAGAGACCCTCTACACAAAAATATTGGTCGTCCTATAGGGAATACAAACATCCAAATGAGACATAGGTGGTTTACAGGAAGGTTACTATCTGTGATAGGCAAAACATACACAAAACACATTGAATCACAGAAGAGGAAGCGGATCTGAAGAATGGTCAAGGAAAGCTTCCAGAAGAAAGGATTTGTAAGTTGATCTTGATAAATGAGTAGGAAGGCCAACATTTTAAGATCACAAAAAAAGACGTCACGTGCCACAGTGAAACCTATTCAGTTTCAGGTATGAAAACTGGAGGAACAGTTGAACAATCATGTTCCCAGAGCTTAATTCTGCCTTTAGCAGTATGTTGAGTTTTTTTTTGAATATTACAAAAAAGAAATGAGACATTGCCTACAATGATTTATAATTATTACTAGAAAAACAACACTTGCATATGTAAACTATTGAGAGAATAATATGAAAAGTACAACCACAGAGACACTATGTACTATAAAAGAAAACCCTTTGAAATTTTACTGTTTATAATATCACCAGGCAAGACAGTGGAAGGTCTATTTTTTAAGAAATACAATAAGTGGGAAACTGGTAATTATAACCTATTTAATTAACATTTGTTCCAGATAGTACATCTGAATCAATTATTTGAAACTAAATGCTTGATTGTTTAGAGAAAAATTGGCAATGAAGCATAGCTTACCGAGAGATTATTTGGCAAACAAAAATGCTGTGTTCTTTCATTTAAACTTTAATGGAATAGATTGTGAGGTTTCTTTTGCTTTTTTCCCAGGGTCTAGTTGAACTTGAGGAAAGATTTTGAGATCACATGGCCAGTTTTGTTGCTAAACCTGACTGAGTATACTTTAGTAATTATTGGAGCTTTAGAATTAAATATCAGATGAAAAATTAAGAATGGATTTCTTTGAACCACAAAAACCAGGTATGGGTTATTTTTGGTTCGTTTTTTCTGACCCATAACAAGGGCCAGACCTTGTCAAGCCAGATTGCTCTCTGGGAAAAATTTACTACAACAAAGGAGCAAGTTAGCGTATAATTGCCCATTATAGTTCACAGATGACCAGGAGGGAAATAGAGATAATATAAAAGCAAAAACAGGGCCAGAGAGATAGCCAGATAGCCCAGAGGGCTGCGCTCCTGCTTTGCATTGCTATAATGGTCTCTCCAACACTGCAGGGAGCAACCTTTGAGCGCAGAGTGTGTGTGTGTGTGTGTGTGTGTGTGTGTGTGTGTGTGTGTGTGGGGGGGGGGAGGTGTAGGATCTGAGCACTGCTTAGTGTGGTCCCAAAACTAACTAAATTGCCCCCAAATAAAAAAGAGAAGGAAAAAGAGTCTGTGGGGCTGGTCAGCTAAATACTGTAAAATTGCATGAAAGAACCAGCCTTCCTCCTGGAGACCTTTAACAGATTCATCCTCTTGGCTGGCTGACTTCTCTTTTAATGTATTTTACTCTAACAATTAACTCACATTTCTATAATTATTCTTTGAAAACAGATAGGCTATAACTTCCCCCAAAACGTTGTTCTGTAAATTAATCAAAGCGAATCCCAGGGAGAAAGTAGAGTGGGTAAGTGCTTGCCTTGCACTCACGGCATCACATATCATTCCCCAGCACCACCAGAAGTGATTTCTAAACATAGGGACAGGAGAAAGCATGAGAGCACTTTTAGAGTTTTGTGGTATTTGGGTGCTTTTCCACTAGGCAGGCTTATGGATGGTACAATGAGGCAGGAATTTTTTTTAAACTTTTTTTTTAATTTTTTAAAGACTCTTTTGTTACACCACCATGAGATATACAGTTACAAAGATGTTCATGTTTGGGTTTCGGTCATACAGTGTTCCAGCACCCATCCCTTCATCAGTGCCCATTTCCCACTACCAATGTCTCCTGATTCCATCCCCTCCCCCCCATCCTGCCTCTCCATGGCTGGCACTTTGCCTCTTCTCTCTCTCTGTCTCTCTCTCTGTCTCTCTCTCTCTCTCTCTCTCTCTCTCTCTCTCTCTCTTCTTTCTATTACACATTGTGGCTGTAATACATACATTTAGAGGTTATCATGTATATCCTTTTGCCTACGTTCAATGCTCAGTTCTAGGCTGGTATTATCATTTCCAGCAATTATTAGCACACTGTTCCTTTCTTTGTCTTACTTAACCTCTGACTCCCACACACTTGCAGTAGATTCCACCCACTGACAAGCTCTCCTGATCAATGTTTTGCCTGGCCGTGGATATTAGTATCATACTATTTTTTAAATTTTCTTATACCACTATGACACATACAATTACAAAGCAGGTCACATTTGGGTTTCGCCATCAGTGTTGCAGCAGCCATCCTTCCACCAGTGCACCCTTCCCAACATCATGTCCCCAGTTTCCCTCCACCCTCTCGGCATGCCTCTGTCAGGCACTTTTCTTCTCTTTTGTTTTATTTCTTTCTTTGTTTTTATTTCTTTTCCTTCCTTCCTTCCTTCCTTCCTTCCTTCCTCCTTTCCTTCCTTCCTCTTCTTTCTTCCTTCCTTCCTTCCTTCCTTCCTTCCTTCCTTTCTTTCTTTTCTTTCTTTCTTTCTTTTTTCTTCTCTCTCTTTCTTTCTTTCTCTCTTTTCTCTTTCTTTCTTTCTTCTCTCTCTATTTCTTCTCCTCCTCTTCCTCTTCTTCCTTCTTTCTTTCTCCTCCTTCCTTCCTCTTCCTCCTCCTTCTCTCTCTTTCTTTTTCTTTCTTCTTTTCTTCTTCTTTCTTCTTCTTCTTCTTTCTTCTTCTTCTCTCTTCTTCTTCTTCTTCTTCTTCTTCTTCTTCTTCTTCTTCTTCTTCTTCTTCTTCTTCTTCTTCTTCTTCTTCTTCTTTCTTCTTCTTCTTCTTCTTCTTCTTCTTCTTCTTCTTCTTCTTCTTCCTTTACTTCTCTTCTCTTACACCTGTTGATACTCAGGGCTTACTCCTGGTTGAGTACTTAGGTATTACTCCTGGTGGTGCTGAGGAAGCCATAGGGGAAGCGAGAAATAGGACTAAGGTTGGCTGGCTGCAGAGCAAGCACTAATTCCTGAGTGCAGAGGCAGGAGAAAACCCTGAGCATTTCCGGTTGTAACCCCCCAAAAAAAAAAAAAAAAAGAAAGCAAAAAAATAGGACTGAAGTCTTGTCTTTACCTCCAAGGAGAATTGAGTACATAAATGCAAAGACAGTTTCAGAATTCTCTGAATTCTGTTTTCACCAGCTGACTCTGCTGCACTCAAATTGGTTTATTCTTTGATACTCCATTGAGACTCGCAGACATGGGGCAGAGCTGCTACTGGCTCTCCCTGTGACCAGCCGCTCACGGGGCACCCGGGAGGGATGGTGGGTTCTAGCCCTGGCCCACCACCCCAGCAGAGCCTTGCAACAAGCCAGACGACCCCCAACTCCATGGTGGCCTCCATCTTTCACATCTGGACTTCTCTCTCGTCAGACCTCCACCCAGCAGACCAGCCTATCAGCGCCCGGCTCATCGAGTTCCACCCTGCAGCAGTCTTTCTTAAATCCGGCTCAGGTATGCCTGTCCAGAGACTAGCAGACATGGGGCAGAGCTGCTACTGGCTCTCCCTGTGACCAGCCACTCACGAGGCTCCCGGGAGGGATGGTGGGTTCTAGCCCTGGCCCACCACCCCAGCAGAGCCTTGCTACAAGTCAGACGACCCCCCCGACTCCATGGGGGCCTCCATCTTTCACATCCGGACTTCTCTCTCGTCAGACCTCCACCTAGCAGACCAGCCTATCAGTGCCCGGCTCATGCTGCCTAAGCGGCCGCGCGGTTCATCAATATATGCTGGACTTAGAGATGCCTACAAGAGGGTATGCTACCTGCATGGCAGAGCCTGGCAAGCTACCCATGTTGTATTTCATATATATGCCAAATACCAGTAACAATTATAGACCTCAATTATAGACCTCATTCCGGAATGGATTGAGGCTCTTTATGTTCCTGGAGCAAGCAGATGCCCTTGGGCTCTACTAGCATGAGACAGGACATATGGAGATGTTACTGGGGCCCGCTCGAGCAAATCGATGATGAACGGGAAGACAGTGATACAGTGATACTCCATTGTTCCCTCCTTCTTCCTCTCCACTCTATTATTCCACTTAAGCTGGATCTTGGATCTCTCTGTGATGCTATTTCCAAAATGTAATGCTATTTTCAAGAATAATTTACTCATTTAATCTCCCTTGGCATCAGATCTTATAATTGTGTTTAACTTTCTCAACCCTGCTGATGAAAAATGTCAGTTGATTCCCTCCTCAGAATCAACCTGCCCTGGAGTCAGCAATCTCTCCTCAGTGACGCCACCTTTTTCAGACCTTTCCAAACATGCAACTTTTCACCCTTTTCCACCTCTACACTTGGATGCTTTTCTGTGAGGAATCAATATTAAGTTATACATAACAAGGAAATTTCCATCAATCCCACCCCATTCTTCCTTTTGGAGAGTTGGTGTGAAGAGGGAACAGAGGTAAGAATAGTATTTGCTTTTCAAATGAAGAAAAGCCTTTGCTATAGAAATGGAGCAGAGGTATTAAAATTACCAGCACAAGTCAGCAAATTAAAAAACAACACCATGTCCAGTACTGCTGAAATTATCCCACACTGTGATTGTCTTTTCTCGCTGAGTGCTGCTGACCTTGCCCTAGCCTCCAAAGAGGTGATTTTCCTACGAAGCTACAAAAAGAACTTGCTGACAGACAAATGGGAGAACACGAGCTTTAAAGATTTCTATGATAATTAAACTGCCTTAATTCAAATGTATATCTACCTGAAAATTATTAGACTAGCCCTAATATATACCATATTTATAACTTATTTCAAAATAAAGCAGAGATCAGAAGTCATTTTATTCATCATAGATATTAAACATAACATAGCATTTTATGTTATAGTCAAATGATAATTAATATAACTAATAATTGTACCAGTGTTAATTATGACTTATTATATAAAGTAAACATATCTTTTTTAAAAACATCTCAAATCTTTCAATGTCTATACTAAGAATCTAATTACAAGCTCCTTCTTTCGCAAACTTACAAAAATCAAATCTGAGTTCCCACTCATTTAAACCCTCCAAATACTCCCTGAGTTACTTTCAAGGAAACTTGTAGTTTAGACCACAAAGGAAATTAGAATAATGCATGGCAGATCATATTGACTGAGTCCCTATTATAGTCAGTCTTCCAGACACTTGTGTGCTTTTAAAGCATGGAGATTTTCACTCTCACTTTTTTCCTTTTTCAAATTGGCATTTACAAAACTAAAAGAGGAAATGAAATGATGCAAACCACTTATATGATATATTACAAGTCTGGCTTATGTTCCTAGTAATCTACATATATATTCATTTGCTAACTTAAAATATCATAATTATTTTTACATTTAAAATATAAAATGGATTTTAAAAAATTAGGAAACTGCAAAGAGAAGTAAGGGGCTTTTCTTGTAATGGTTAAATTTTCCATTAAAAGTATTTTTCAGTGTACTCTGTTCTCAGGGATTACAAATAAAATATCTAATCTCACAGGGAGGCTGTGGATATCACAGAATTGAAGAAAGGATAAAAATCCTCCAAGTCTAAGGTTTTCTGAGGTTTTGTGGATTTGAATAATACCTTTGCTGCTATTTGGACTTGGGTGTTGTGGTTAATATATGATAACGGGGTTATTACATAGTGATCTTTGCTCATCTAGGTCAGCTGTAGCCATCAATCAAGAGACACTTCTTTCTTGGCAGTACACACTTCCATAAAAAAATTCTTTGGCAGGCTTGAACGAGTCGGTAATGATAGAGTAACCCTTATGTCAAGTAATATACTTGATAAATTTTGCATGTGCTATTGACGGACAGAAGCTCTGGCTTTCTGGTAAGCAGCAACACAAGCATCAAATAACACAGGAGTGGTTTCTTCTTCCCAAACTGAGGTTGGTTAACTTAAGCACAGTATATCCATGAATGTTCAAGGAAATACTTCAGGAGTATAAGTTTGTATGTTGGCATCTAATGTCCATTAATTTGTTATCTTTATCCTATTACAAGCAGCTTCCATAATTTTCATTAAATCATTTACATTTCTGAATGATTTCCTTTCATCCAACAGAAATTTCCTGCACTCACCATGCATACTTGTTAGGGGCAGTAGGGGCCAAAGAAGAATTAGATATTGTCGTGGTCTCATAAAACTAAAATCACATTTATAATTAATTAGTTGTTTTATTTTTCAGGGTCAACAAATAAAGAGGGATAGGAAAAAAAAGAGCCTATATTTTATTTTATATTTTATTTACATTTCCCCATGCTGACAAGATTACTATACCTTAGGGAAGGCTGGGGAGAACTACATCTGGACCGGCTTTGCTGCCATTGAGTAAGCATCTCATTTGCTTTTCTCAGTCTTCCTAAGTAAGGCCACTATGATTCTATTTTTGACAACTATAATTGGAGGTTCTGTTACAACCTATAGAAATGTTTATGCCAATTCTATTCTTGAAGGAAAAAGTACCAAATTTAACAAAAGACAAGATCTCATGGATTCATTAACAAAAACATAAACAGATAAGATTTACTAAGCTATTAGAATATTAACAACTTAATTGACTCTATGACTTGGCAATTAAGAGCAGAAACTTTAAAGAAGAGAAAACTCAACCCTCACTTATGGATAGATATCTTTGATTTCAATGTGATTCCTCTGCATATTTCACTATAGAGTTCAGATGATTCATTTCCAAATTGATTTTTCTAAAAATGTATTAAGGTAGAAGTGACAAAAATCTCTCTCTGAGTGATGGTTCACAGCAGTACTATTTAGTACAAATGCAACACAAGTTATATGTCCAGTTTTAGCTTTTCCACTGGCTAATAGAAATGTAACATACACTATATGCATAATTTAAAAATTTTCAAGTCATCACATTACAAAAGTGAAAGTGAATAAACTAACATCAATGCAATTTTAACACAATATATAAAAATATTATTTTGGGGTCAGACAGTACAAGGGTTTAGGCACTCTGCACTTGGTCTATGGCATAGTTGTCTATGCCAACTCCATTCCTTGTTCTGTATATGGTGACTGAGGACCACTAGGAATGATCCCTGAACACAGAACCATGAATAAACCCTGAGTGCATCCATTTATGAACTCCAAACAAACAAAAATTTGTCTTAAAATTCAACTAAAAAATTTAATTGTGATATATCTTATGTTTATTCTTCCTATTAAATGTTTGGTGTACAGCATATGTTTTGTTATTTTACTCACAATATTTTCAGTTTGAACTGCCACATTATAAGAGTTCACTATTTCATATGATTAGAGAATGATTCATAATTCACTAATTTATAATTAGGAAGCAACATATAAATATCTAATTCCTAGCACAGTAAGGGATGTCACAATCAAACTCTGCAAGTACTGACCTTCTAGGCTGAAGAATAGATTTAAAATAATCTTGTGTGAGTGATGTCTGTTATTTTATATTGCCTAAGCTTTAAATACTAAAAAGCATTAGATAAGCAGATGAACTATTGCACTGTACAATCACTGTATCACTGTATCACTGTCTTCCCGTTCATCATCGATTTGCTCGAGCGGGCACCAGTAACATCTCCATATGACCTGGTTCATGCAAGTAGAGCCCAAGGGCACCTGCTTGCTCCAGGAACATAAACAGCCTCAAATCATTCCATCAGGTCATGGGAATGAGGTCTATAACAGTTACTGGTATTTGGCATATCAAATACGACACGGGTAGCTTGCCAGGCTCTGCCATGTGGGTAGCATACTCTTGTAGTCATCTAAAACTGCACTATGGGGGGGGGTGGTGGGGGGGGGGGGGGGTTGTTTTTTTTGCTCCCCGGCCCCGCCCGCCCCGGCCTCGGTTCCCCCCCCCCCACCCCCTCACCTCCCCCCCCCCACCCCGTTGCTACCCTCCGAGCCCAGACCCACCCCCACCCCCTAAAAAAAAAAAAAAAAAAAACGACTATGATCTGAGTAAATCTTTAATTGAACCTGGCAAGTAATTAAATGACATTAAATCATGTTTCACTTCATATTACTAATAAATTAATATAATTGTGTCATTAAAAGTAATTTCAATAATATAAAATTTTCCACTACTCAATATCTAACACAACTCCATCACCAAGTTCCCTGGGTGAAAAGAAGACTCTTTTACCAATCAACATGAATATATTCATAGGAAAATAAGGAACTTAAAACTAACATTTATATCATGGTGGTAAACTCAAACTGCTCATCAGCAACAGTTCCTGGTGTCGTTGGGCTTGAGGATACCATACAATGCAATTCACTATGGACATCCAAAGATCAAAACTAACCAGATCTATAATCGTGTGTTCAAACATCCTCATTTGGAAAAGATAGAGTTCATTTGTTTCTGCACCAGCTAATTTGGTATTTACATAAATATGTCCTTAACTTCCCTTCTAACACAAGTACAAATTCTTCAAAGACCACAAGAACCAAGTGTATACTTAACTATAGTGGAAAGTTTTGTTGAAATGACATTTTTTATTACTGAAATTTTATTTTTGTTTATTTACAAGCTTTTACATTTTAAAGAAAAAATAAATAGAAACAAAGGCAACTCCATAGTAACTGTGCACTCACTCTTTACATAAATGATTGATGATTTTTATAAAGAAGTAAAAAGAATTTTTGAATTTTCCATAAGGAATTTCATGTTTTAGGACGCAGTCTTATCTTGTGCTATGTGATTTTACTGACAAATACTAAGCAATCATGCATGAGAGGCAGTAGTTGGTGATGGGTATTAGGTTAAACAGCAGTATCTGATTTCAAGAGACTATTCTTTGCCCTTAAGTACCTTTAGCACAAAATTTATTTCATATCTTTTGGTTCATCTATAAAATTAGGGTGGGGAGCTAAATATACTCCAAAATTTCATATAGTTTGTACATTACTAGTGAAAATATGCCGAAATTTTATTTTGCATGTAGGTATTAGGACCAATACTGCTCAAGGCTAACTCCAGGTGATACTAAACTATGCCAGGGATAAAATTGAGTAGTCTAAGGTACATGCTAGGCAAGTACCTTAGTACCTGTACTACCTCCCTGACATATGTTAAAATGCTGAAAGGTGATTTGCTTAAACAAATAAAAAGGTAATCTTTGAATTTCCAAAGTTCTAATAGAGACTCAAGTTTTTGTTAAATCAGTACTGTCTACACAAATGCTGGCAACTTCTTGGTTCTGTCACTTCCATACTTCCATAGTTCCTAAAGAATTCAATTTTGGCTCTCTCCTTCCCCCCAAAATGACATAAATAAATCATAGTTAAGTATATGAATTATCGTATATTCTCTAATATATCCATCCTACTACCTAATACAGATAAAACAAAAGTCACAGGAGTTATTAGTGAACACATATTTTTGCTATATACTTGAAAAGAGGAAAAGAACAGAGTTCATATGATTCCAAAAATTAAACATTATACTCCTTGCCAATTCACACATTTAAGTGGTTTAAGTGGGGTATTATGACGACCGTAAAGGCAATATTATTTTTATAAAGCTTACTTGTTTGAGTCAAAGTTTACATTTTATAAGTCTCTTACATATTTATTACAAAGTTTCCATTTTCCTCTGGAATAAAATTGAAGAACTGATAATTATTTGTTTTTAATATTCTAAATACAATCACCAAAACCAAAGCCTCAAAAAGGAATATATAGCTAGATAATTAGACTTTAAGATAGAATATTTGTATACATATATGAAAGATTTTTAACTTTATTCTAAAACTTTAGCTTTATCTATAATCTAAAATCTAACACAATTGGAAATATAACTACATAGATTTTGTTTTGCATAAACTGAATAATCAGCTTATTCCGGGAAAGAGACACATGGAAATTTCTACTTCATCTTCTAATAGAAAATACTGTCTATAACTGATTTGATTACAAACAATCTTCTGAATAAATTCAATAACTTTTTATGTAGGATATGTCTATCTTGTTGAACAAAATGACATATGTATCCATTCATTTTCCTTCTCTCTTTCCTTTGGTTATTTTAACATAATAATTGATATGTGATAATTCACTGGCTCTAAAAGTTAAAAATCTTAATTTTTCTTTTGTCATACCTAGATCTATAGATATTTATAATTGTATGAGTTATCAGTTTTTAATTGTTTATTATAAGTTTTATTTCAAGTTAACATATCTACCCAATAAAATAAGTTTATTATGTATAGTACATATAGAATATCTTTTTTACATATTTTAAAACCATATTTATAAGAAAAATGTGATAAGAATATAATTTTGAGCAGGGTAAAAGATTAAGCAAATCAAAAATAATGAAAAATCAAAATATGAGCACTGTGCAAAAACATGGTCACATAGATTTTGCCTTGTGTAAACTTCGTCTGTGTCTGTGGGTTTTAACATATTTCCACGGCTTTAAATAGGAAAACATCTTAAAGCTCAACCCATGGGAAACCCAAGCTTGATTAGTTTTCCCTTTTACTACAGTCTGCAGAGTGTAAAACACAGCACATCAGAATTGAATTTGTCATCTCCAGACCTCACAGGAATTTTAGGAACTAAATAGTTAGGAAGCCATCCTGGTACTTCTCTTTGCTTTAATCAAAGTCGAAGTTTCAATTTAAACATTCAGGAAATCTCCCTTATTTAAAGCAATCAACTCATTGCTGACAGGGTCTGGCCTTACTGTGTTTAATTTTTTGGCATCAAGCATAACTTGATTGGTCACAGCCAGTCCATGAAGAGTCCTCCTTCCCCTCAAAGAGTAGAGAAGAATTCCAGATCTTTGCTATGTCCAACACAAGTCTCAAGATATTGATGCATTTTCTAATCAGCAATACATTGGCAAAAAATTTCAGCTGGAAAATGGAACTCGTATTTAAGAACTGTCACAGGCTCCAGAACCAATCAACTATTCCAAACGCTAGCTCCTCCACTGTAAAATAATATTCCAAGGCAATATTAGTCAAGCTTCTTTATTCCTCTGACTTGGCCTTCTTTTTGTCACACTTTTGAAAATCTGTGGAAAATCACTAACCTGCATTTTACTTTCAAGGATAAATTTATAGTAGATCAAGCAGCAAACAGATATAGTGAGGCATGACTTTTAGCATTCTAAAAAGCTAGGGAAGGCTTGTTGCATTTTAAAGCTAAGTGGCCAGAAACTCACAGAAAAAATTGTTTAAGAAATAATCTTATTAAAAAAAAAGAATGGGAGCTTGATCCTCCCTTGCACCTCTGTCCTGGTGCTGTCTAGTTGAGCACCCCTGCCTTCTCTCCGCCCACCCAGTTATGCTGGAAGGAAGGACCTGCAGGGGGCACTGCACTCTCGGCTTGGCTGGAAATGGCTGTTGGCACACACTCCCTGTTAAAGCTCCCTCTGAAACCTGAAAAAAAACAGTATGATGCTAATATCCAAGGCCAGGCAAAACATGGATCAGAAGGACTTGTCAGTGGGTGGAATCTACTGCGAGCATGTGGGAGTCAGAAGTTAGGTAAGACAGAGAAAGGACCAGTGTCCTAATAATTGTTGGAAATGATAATACCAGCCTAGAACTGAGCATTGGATGTAGGCAAAGGGATATACATGATAACCTCTAATGTATGTATTGCAAGCCACAATGTGTAAGAAGAGAAAGAGAGAGAGAGAGAGAGAGAGAGAGAGAGAGAGAGAGAAGAGGCAAAGTGCCTGCCGTAGAGCCAGAATGGGGGAGGGGGAGGGAATCAGGGGACATTGGTGGGAAATGTGCACTGGTGGAGGGATGAATGCTGGAACACTGTATGACTGAAACCTAATCATAAACAGTTTTGTAGTTGTTTATCTCACAGTGGTATAATAAAATTTAAAATATATATGAAAAGAAATAATCATATAGGACGCAGGCATAGATATAAAGTATTAACAGACTTAGCAGTAGAAATAGAAGTTGAGATAGCAATAGGCTATCCCTACTCTCTGAGGAAAGTGTGTATTTGGAATTGGGGAGATAGTAGGGCAGTTGCCTTGCACACAGCTAACCCAGAAACAATCCCTGGCACCAGATATGGTCTCCTAAGCACTTTAAGGAATGATCCCTAAGGGCAGAGCCAGGAGCAAGCCCTGAGAACAGCTGGATGTGATCCTAAAGCCAAAAAAGTAAAAACAATTTTTTTTTAAAAACTGGATGATCGAGAGATAACGCAAAGGGCAGTGTTCTTGCCCTGCTCAAAACTGATCCAGTTTGATCCCTGGGACTACATATGGTCCCTGAAGCACCACCAAGAGCGACTCCTATGTGGAGTCAGGACTAACCCCTGAGCACTGCAAGGTGTGTCCTCTAACCCTAGAAAATGTTGGAAAGAAAAAATCAAATAAAACTAAAACAATCACTTGATCACTTGAATCCCGTTATTCATCTATTTGCTCAAGCGGGCGCCAGTAACGTTTCCATTGGACCCTATCACGTGCCAATGTAGCCCAATGGCATCTGGTTGATTCAGGAATATGAAGAGCCTCAAACAGTTCCTAAAGGGTCTTGACAAGGAAGTCTGACCATCTTGTACGTGGGCAGCCACGTGATCTTTTGACATCCCATTGGATCCAGTCGGTAATGGCTCTAGTCTAGCGGTTGTCTCCAAATCGCATCGGATGTCCAGCCCATCTGATTTTCGATGCCTTGGCAAACGAGACTGCATCCCTGATTCTGGAATAGCGACGGAGGTCAGAACTCCGGATTCTTTCTCTCACTTGAGTGAGACGTGATATTCCAAGCATAGCTCTTTCTATTCCTCTAGAGCTGGGAGACCCGAAGAGTATTCTCATCCTGCTTTCGTAGGGCCCAGGTCTCTGAGGCATATGTTAATGCCGGGAGAACGGTGGAATCAAAGAGATGTGTCCGGAGCCAGAGATTCTTTGTCCTTTTAGCTATTTCTTTGATGCCTTTGAAGGCATTCCATGCCGCTCTCTTCCCTCCTGCGCAGCTCAGGTTTTAGGTCGTTCATCATGTTGACTTCTCGACCTAGGTACACATAACTGCTGCATTCAGAGATGTTTCTTCCATTGAGAGTGAATGGGGCCTCTGGAACTAGTTCATTCTTCATAAACATGGTTTTCTTTAGATTCAGCTGTAGACCTATCTTTCCATATTCTCGGTCGAAGTCAGCCAGCATTTGTGAGCTTGGCTAATGTTTGGTGTTATTCATAAAACTAAAAGCAGTAGAAGAACAAATTTCTGAGATATAAAGCACGCTATCAATTTTGAATGATTGCATTTATTCTTGCAGCTCTCCATGGCTTATCTCCTCACATTTAGTGCTCAGTGTTGGGGGAAATTATGTGCAGAGCTTTTCTTTTGCTTGCCTCTTAAAGGTACAGCAATATATTACTAAAAATATTCCTCTAAATGTACCACAATTACAAACCTCTTACAATTATCTAATAAGTTTTCTTAATAAAACATTAAGGTGTGATGAATAAGTTTGAGAATTTACTAGTATTTTGAGTGAAAATTATGTAGAAGAGATTATGTTCAAACACCTTAAACTTTATTTTAGCCTTGCTTTTCTCTTTTAGCACTCTGAACTGTTAAGAAGGAAATTTTTTTGAATTGTAGTGAAAATATTTTATACTTACAAATGTTTGAAATGCAGGACAAAATTTTAGGACACATTTAAAGGTGGATTTTATATAAGATTCTGTTATTTTTTAAGAAAACTCTTCAGGACTAAATATTTGCATGAACTGCTGTAGTGATGTAGCACACCTGGGTGACTTTAAATATTAGAAATGACTCTATTTTGTTACTGAAAATCCTAGATAAAGGTGCAGAGTGTTATTTTCTAGTGAGAACTTTTTCTGTGTGTGACTTGTGGAAAGCTTTTGATCTTGTGGACTTTTCCTTAGTTCTAGAAGTAGAGGGAAAGAGAAATTTAAGCTCCTAGATATCTCTTCTCATAAGGGCACTAATTCTATCATAGCAGAATACACCTCCCATTGCCTCCTATAGGTCTAATTACCAGTTTATATATGCTATCTCCAAATACAGTCACTTGGAGTATTAGACCTTCAACAAATCAATTTGAGAGGACACAATTCATTTCACAAAATACTATCAACAATATCTCAAATGTGTATGCAATCTACATAGCAGAATTCTCTTTTCCATTATGAACTCACAGATCCACATAAATCTTCCACTAAATAATGAATATAATGGGGATTTTTTAAAAAATCATAAAGATGAATCTCTGTTGTGGTTGTGTGGAAGTGGGAGAATTTGACAGATCATATCACTAGAAAAATTTTATTCATTTTAATTCTATTAGACTTTGGGTAAGATGGTGATTAGTGTCAAACATATGGGACTAGTGTACAAAGTCACTGCAACTACTACCACCACATGTCCATGAAGCTCTACCGCATGCCTATGTCATCTCTAGTCTGTCATCATTTAAACTGTTAGTATGGTTACTGATGAAACACAACACTATTTAAAAATGACTTCCACTTATGTTTGAATCAAAATCACATATCATACAATAAATATGTCATGAAACTAAGAATCTCTGAAACTTACCTAGCATAATTGCTTAACTGATTTCAGTATTATAGAAGATAGGGAATACTTTTTCCTCATGAATATCAAAGTAAAATATAAAGTCATTACATAAAATTGAAAAAGTTGTCTGATATTTTTCGTACAGTGAAATGCTTACTACTCTCTCATTTCTCAACCATGGCATACCACAGTTCAAAACCCAAGGGCAAAGAACTCATTCAACTAAGATACATGTCATACATCACAAAAAATGTGTCTGCTTTTACTGAAAGATGATGTAATATTTAAGGAAAGTATATTGTGTTACTGGGGTTTCTATATTTTTTCCTTGTAAATGTCACAATTTGGATATGATAAGTGAGGACAACTATTTGATATACTGTATTTTATTTCCTAGTCATGCATCATTTGTGCCAGCATTTTTCCCTAGTGTGGTCCAGAGAGCCCTGGGGGCCCTCTGGTTAGTCTATAATGCTTCACAGAGATGAAGAATTTAGCTGTTGCATGGGTACTGAGTAGAGAGTGATTGCTGCAGAAAGCAACTGAAGTGCTGGTAATACGTACCCACAAAAAAGGAGGCCAAAGAGCAGAAACCTGACAACCCCAAAATGTAAAGATTTATCACTACAGTTTTGTGGATAGAAGGCAAACATGGAAATGATTAAGCCTAAAGATTACTTCTCTGTTCCATGGCTCAATTTACCTCATTTTGGAAAATTCCAGGAAAATCACTATCAATTTTCATGCTTTTTCCTTTTTTTTGTTCCCAAAGTCACAACGCTCACTCAAGTTTGCCACAGAGCACATCCTCCAAACATTGTCCTGCCACATTGCCACCAAAGGATAAGATCTGTGTCACATACCTACTTTTCTCCTTATGGATAGGAGGAATTCACAGTACTAAAAACTTTCAAGTACAGAAGTTCCCAGCTGTTAAATATTCGTGCACTGCTCTGAGATTACCAATGTTCATTGGTTCTTTTTCATTCTGGCAACAGAAATTAATTTGTCACTTCCTGTAAAAACAGCAAATGCTCCTTTACAATTATGATGCATTTGATTACAATTATGATTAACATTTGATATTACCCATTGTGTTTCATCTAACAATATTTTGCTTTTGTGACCAGCTGGTCATGAAAAAAATATTAAATGACCTTTGTTCTTCAGTAGAAAGTGTCTCTCAAACCATTCATACAATAAAATTTTAAAATATTTTACTCTAAAAAACACTATTGATGTCATGGTACTTTATGCAAAGTTAAAAAGTAGAGCAGCAGGAGGAGGAGAAGTAGCGGAGGAGCAGAAGGATGAGGAGGAAAGGAGGGAGGAAGAAAGGAAGGAAAGAACAAAGGAAGGAAGGAAGAAAGGAAGGAAGGAAGGAAGGAAGAAAGGGAAGAAGGAAGGAAGGAGGGAGGGAGGGAGGAAGGAAGGAACTCCATACAATTAATCTCATGGTACTTTAAATGTAAAGTGAAAAAAAGTAAAGGAGGAGGAGGGGGAGGAGAAGAAGAAGATGAAAAGAAGTAAGAGAAGGAGAAGAGGAAGTGGAGGAATAAGAGGAAGAGGAAGAAGTGGAAGAGGAAGAGGAGGAGGAGGTAGTAGAGGAAGAAGAGGAAGAAGAAGAAGATAAAGTAGGAGGAAGAGGAAGAAGAGGAGGAGGAAGAAGAGGAAGAACATGAAGAAGGAGAGGAAGTAGAGGAATAAGAGAAAGAGAAATAAAAAGGAGGAGGAAAAGTAGAGAAAGAGGAGGAAGAAGATAAAGAGAGGAAGAAGAGGAAGAGATAAGAGGAATGGGAAAAGGAAGTAGAAGAAGAAAAAGAGGAGGATAGGGAAGAAGTAGACAAAGAAGAGGATGAAAAAGAAAGGAGGAGAAGAGGAATTAGAGGAAGAATAAGAGTATTAAGAGGAAGAGGAAGAAGAAGAGGAATAATAAGAAGAAGGTGAAAAAGAACAAGAAAAATAAGGAGAAGAGGAAGTAGACAAAGAAGAGGAAGATGAAGAACAAGTAGAATAAAGATGATGAAGAATGAGGAGAAAGAGAAGAGATGATGATTATGAAGAAGAAGACGAGGAAGAAGAGGAAGAGAGGAAGATGATGAAAATAAAAAGATGATGGAGATGGAGAAAAAGAATAGAAGAGGAAGTAGAGGAATAAGAGGAAGAGGAAGAAGAGAACATAGAGGAAGAAGAGGAAGAGGAAGAACAAACAAGAAGGTAATGTAGAAAGAGTAAGAGAAGATCAAGAACAAGAAGAAGAAGATAGAAGAAGAAAGAAGAGAAATAAAAGAAGAGGAGGAGAAGATGCAGAAGCAGAAGAAGAGGAATAGGAAGAGGAGAGAAAGAGAAAGAAGAAGAAATAGAAGAGAAGGAGAAGCAGAAGAAAAAAAAAGAGTAAGAGGAAGAGGTAGAAGAAGGAGGAGGAAGAGAAGATATGAAGAAAGAAGAAGAGGAAGAAGAGGAGAAGGAGGAGAAGAAGAGGAAGAAGAAGAAGTAAAGAAGAAGAGGGGGGAGGAGGAGAAGGAGAAGAGGAGGAGGAAGAGAAGGAGAAGAAGGAGAAGGAGAAGGAGAGAGGAAGGAAAAGGAGAAGTAGAAGGAGGAGAATGAGAAGGAGGAGAAAGAGATGGAGAAGGAGAAGGAGGAGGAGAAGGAGGAGGAGGAGGAGAAGAAGGAGAAGAAGAAGAAGGAGAAGAGGAGGAGGAGGAGAAGAAGGAGGAAGAAAGAAGGTGAAGAAGAAGAAGAAGAAAGAAAGAAGACGAAGAAGACAAAGAAAAAGACAAAGAAGACGAAGAAGATGACGAAGACGATGAAGAAGACGAAGACGAAGTAGAAGATGAAGAAGACGAAGAAGAAGAAGAAGAAGAAGAAGAAGAGGAGGAGGAAGAAGAAGAAGGAGAAGAAGAAAAAAGAAGAAGAAGCAGAAGAAGAAGAAGAAGAAGGAAGAAGAAGAAGAAGAAGAAGAAAAGAAAGAATAAGAAGAAAAGAGGAGGAGAAGAAAGAGAAGGAGAAGAAGGAGAAGGAGGAGAAAGGAAGGAAAAGTAGAAGGAGAATGAGAAGGAGGAGAAAGAGATGGAGAAGCAGGAGAAGGAGTAGGAGGAGAAGGAGGAGGAGGAGAAGGAGAAGGAGAGAAAGGAGGAGGAGGAGGAGGAGGAAAGAAGAAGACGAAGAAGAAGACTAAGAAGATGAGGGAAGACGAAGAAGACGAAGAAGAAGTCAAAGAAGAAGATGAAGAAGACGAAGAAGAAGACGAAGAAGAAGACGAAGAAGAAGAAGAAGAAGAAGAAGAAGAAGAAGACGAAGTCGAAGAAGATGAAGTCAAAGAAGACAATGACTACGACGCCAATGATGAAGACGAAGAAGAGAAGAAGAAGAAGAAGAAGAAGAAGAAGAAGAAGAACAAGAACAAGAACAAGAACAAGAAGAACAAGAAGAACAAGAAGAAGAGGAAGAAGAAGAAGAAGAAGAAGAAGAAGAGGAAGAAGAAGAAGAAAAAGAAGAAGAAGAACAAGAAGAAGAAGAAGAAGAGGAAGAAGAAGAAGAGGAAGAAGAAGAAGAGAAGAAGAAGAAGAAGAAGAAGAAGAAGAAGAAGAAGAAGAGGAAGAAGAAGAAGAAGAAGAAGAAGAAGAAGAAGAAGAAATTTAGAAAACTACTTATCATTACCATTTGAACTCTGGACTTTTGCAAATGTTCATTGTTATCTCACCCAGACTAATGATCAGAAATATTTTGCTTTATATTACTAAGTGCTCAACTATATGATAAAATGCACTCAACTTTATAAATAAAAATATATGATGCCTATGTTCTGTATACTTGTAAAAATATATAAATAGATTTATAGTTTTAATGTTAGATAGTTTAACTGGATGATATGAGGAAAAAGTTATTTTTTACTTATTATTTCAGTTGATAACACAAGCAAGGAGTAATTCAGTTACTTGAAATTGATAAATTTAGAAATTCAAAGAATAAAACTCACCTCTTGTTTTTATTGATTCAGTCAACATGCATTAAGAACATAAGCATTTATGAGTGAGGCATCAGTTGCACATTTATAGTAACCTGAAATAAGTAGAGCAAGTTAGTGCCTTGTATTTTGTATTAGGATGTTTTTTTAGGAGAGAGTTAGGCTACACTTTGCTGTTCAGGGCTTATTCTTGACCCCATATTCCAGGATTACTCCAAGAAGTGCTTGTAAGAATATTTATAGTGACAGGGATTGAACCCAGGTCAGTTAAGTGCAGGCAAGCTTTTTTAACCTCTATACAGTCTCGCTGTCCCAGGTTCTTCCGCTAATTGCTCCCTTATCAAAATAAGATCACATAAGAACTAAAATGCAATAAAAACCAATGTTTCAGACAGCCTCCTGCACTACCTACTCTTCTAAATATAAGTCAATTGTTTTTAAAATTAAACTGACACTTTGAAAATCAAATTAAAAGTGGATGGCAAGTAATAAAATATTTAAAAACGTAAGACTGAAATAGCCATGCAATGTTTCTTTACCTCATAGATTTGTTAGGATCTCTGAATAAAGGAAATTACACAATAGATAAAAATATTAGTCTTCCTTTCTTGTATAGTTTTGAATCTATTAGGGTTTCACAGGAATTCATCTTTATAAAAAAATAGAGTGCTCCTGGGTGCTTCTGCAGCAGTTTACAAGTTCTTGAATCTGTTACCCCATATTACAATCTAAAGTATATTTAAAAATAAAAAGCTCAGGAGCACAGTACAGTATATAGGGTGACTTTGTATGCTATTAACCTATATTTTATTCTCTGCACCTGTTTGATTCTCTGCACCACATTTGGTTCCCCCAAGTCTCTCCATGAGTGCCCCTGGAGTGCAGAGCCAGGAGTAGGCCTTCAATAATGTTCGTTGTGGCCCCCAAACAAAAACAAGTAAGTAATTAAAGATAAAAATCTTAGTTATACAAGAACCCTAGAATGTGACCAAACAACCTTTTATAAGGATATTGTTTAGGTAAGATTGTATAAAATAATCAGAATTTTAGAGATATGTGTGTATATCCTGTGTGTGTATATATTACTAGTAGCAATCATACCCCCAAAGAAAATTATATGCTAAGTCTAATGTCTATCCTCATTTACTTTGGACCTTCTCTTGGTCTCTGTTCTTTGATACTGAAATATGGACATACAGGATAATGAAGTTGCAATTTATGAAAACATGAAGAAATATTGGAGTCACATGGATTACTGATTTGAAGTAATTATGATACCTAAAATGTATTTCAACACATAATTAATATATGCATATACATGTTTACAATTTTAATCTTCACAGCAAATTTTTCTATCTAGAAATCTTCATTATCAATAGTAAACTAGACAAAAAAAATAGTACCGTCCTGGCAAAAGTAAGGAACTTCAGGGTTCTAGTCACAAGCCACTTCAAAATGAAGCATAGGAGAGTTAGTTACTTCATCTCTCTGTTCTACCTCCAGTCCCCCACTAAAATCCTTCCAAAAAGAAAACATTTGGAGCAAGAGCAATTGTATAGTAGGTAGGGTGCTTGTTTTTTAAAGAAGCAGACTGACTCAATCCCAAACTACCCATATGGTCCCTCTTAGGCCACCAGGAATCATTTCTGAATGCACAGTCAGGAGTAGGCTCTGAGCACCAACAGGTGTGGCTAAAAATCAAACGATAATGACGATGATGACGATTTACGCACAACGATGACGCACGACGCACGACGACGACGGCAACGCATTAACGACGGCAGCGATTTACGATCATGACAACGACGACAACGACATGACGATGATGATGATGATGATGATGATGATGATGATGATGATGATGATGATAATGATGATGATGATGATGATAAACAAAAACAAAAACACATCTTGGGTTTGTCACTCATCTCAGTCTCACTAAGAAATCCAATCATTCTGTATGATATGTCACAGAAAGCGCTCATGTCTGGTGTTGACAATGATATAGAGTTCTTCAGTCTAATTTTTTCTTCAATTGTTTTTCTCTGAATGCCCCATGGTGTTCATAATTAAGAAATATTTTGAAATGAATGAATTCAATCTGAAATCACTCTTCTTAATATACTACATAAATGAAAATGACAGTTTAGTTCACCTTCTTTATAAGGCTCCAAAGAACAAGGTAGTAGTTACTGGCTAATTACTACTTAGTCTTCTTGGATTCTGATTCAAGGAGGGTGAAAACGTGCAGATAATTTATTTCTGAACAATTAGGGAAATATTATATGCACAAATAATTTAGGAAAAGATCCAGAGTTCTAGTGGTAATAGTTGTCTCAAGCACGGAGACGCTCTTTCTAGAAGTCTTAGGATTTCTCAACATGCAGTAAGTAGAAATTCTACCAGATCACGACCTCAGTTTATTGGACTCAGTATCTCCAGCAGATAAATCTATTATAAAAA